>JAULKJ010320050.1:0-10521 GCA_032355405.1 Rubia balearica
TATTGTATGAATCATAGAAATCTGTATAAATATACCCAATGAATATTTTGAAAAAGTAAAAGAATAATATGGCTATTGAAAGGCCCTGGTCTTGTTCTTTAAAGCCTCATATGGGTTCTTCGTGATGATGTGGATACGCTTTTGACAAAATTAGGTACATGGTGGCCAGAATTTTTTTCTTCTGTTCATGCTTTGGCATTCCCTTCTATCATCATACTTTTCATGTTCATGCTTGATGATAAAGAGTCGAAGTGAATTAATAAACTATCTGGCTATATCAGTTTTGAGGTGGATGAAGACTTGAGGTTATATCTTAAAACATCCTCTAGAATTTTCAATTTCAAAAATGATTATAAACTTACTCTCGTGTTCTTTTTCTCTAACAATTAGCTTATGTGATGGGAGTTTTGTTAATAACTAGATGAGCATTGTAATCTCGCCGAAGCAGGCTTTTCTTTTCTTACTTCTTCTTAGTAAGTTAAATAAATGTTTTCAATAATGGATGCATCAGAAGACAAATAGTATGACCTATTGCCTTGTCACAATTTTTGGACGAATGCATTTTTTAGACGAGCATTATAATCTCGCCGAAGCAGTCTTTTCTTCACTTGTCTAGGTCTGCCGGTTCAGGTTTGTGTGAATATGGATATGAAAATGACTCTGATAATCTTCTTTACTTATTTTATATTTAAATGTTAATGTTGTTTATCTTGTTTGCCTATTTTGTTCTGGCCGTTATTAGAGATGTTCTTGAGACGTTTTTTTACAGATGATACTCATACCATATCTAATGGAAGAGTTCGTGATAGATAACCCTCCAATTTGATAATATTTGTTCATGATATATCTAATGAATTCAATTTGATAAGCGGTCTTAAATATTTATATGGATCAACTGAATCTTGGTATTACTGCTTCTGTTTTAATGATGTATCTTTGAATTCATCTGACGCAGGCTGGAGCTGATCCAAATGGTCTTTCTTCTCCAGAAACACTGCTTTGTTATGCTGCCTATGAGATTGATGGAGAGATGGGTAGGTGCTTGTGGAAACTGGTGCATATCCTAACATGACAAACTTTGTGAGTTACTTTATCTGCCAAGTGTAGCACCTTGTTGACTTTGTCAATTCATTTGTTTATTATTTATTCCTTTTAAAATAGGATATTTTTCTTATTAAACTTCTCTTTCTAGAATGAGTGAGTGTATTTAAAGTCGAAGTTATCAGTTTGGACAATAAATAGTTCTTCCTTTAATATCTTCCCCACTTGTAAAATTAAAGTTGCGCATGGCGTTAGAAAAATTTGGAATTTCTTTGGATCCTTCTGGCATGTATTAATGTATGCATACAGTATCCTTGTTCTTATGGTTCAGAACCCGAGTCTATCTGTTGATATGGGATATGGTAATTTCGTGATGCTTGTGCATCTCAGATCTTGACTAAGAATGCTTAGTATAATGATCAGATCTTGACCCAAAGGTTCGAAATCTTTGGATTGGGCCAGGTGAAGACACTTCTTCGATCCTCCAAAAGGTAATTTGGAATGCTATATCTACATATGCTTGCATCAGAAAAGAAGGCCTTCTAACTTTCAAGCCATTTAAGGATGCTTTTATGAAGGTTTTGTATCCTTGTTATGTGCGTCTTTTTGGAGAATGATTGACTTTGTCATCTTCTAGATGAGATATAAATCCGACTGCGAGCAGCTCTATGGAAGTATTCTAGACAACCAAAATGTTACTTTCATAGTTGAAGGGGCATCCATTACCAGTACTGAGAGTATATGAAAGAGTCTTTACACAAATATGTCGTAGGAGTTGGACTTGATTAACACTAATATGAACACTCACTCTCAAGTTGAAAAGGTCACCAAATATGATATGTTTCTTGTTGTTAAGAGGCAAATATTTTCTTCTACGGGTTTTCGGTTTGGTTTAGGTAGCTCAGAAATGCTTATTTTTAGCTCTATCATGATTATGATCCCAGTTATGCATGCCTCGTATATATGAGCAATGAGATGTTTCTTGAAGGAGCAGCTGCTAGATACAAAGATTTTTAGCATCTAATTAGGAGAAATAGGGAGAGATCATTAAAGAGCTTTTGTGTTCCAACTTGTGACGTCGACCTTATCTGGCACACAAATCTGCTACATCCATTCTCATATAGAGGGTCGATGCATTTTCGGGTTATTTTTGGATTGTATTTACAATTTGTAATCTGAAACACAATTAGGGATCTTGAATAATGGTACAACATTGTTGCTGTTGATGCATTAATCATACATAAGATTGAACTTTGACATTCACTATCTTTTATAGTGCAACATTAAAAGCATTCCGAGCAAGGGATGTCCTTTATAGGTGATGCCCAATTCTTGTCCATGTATTAATATAATCTTGAATTTGTAAAAGTGCTTATATAATCTTCAACGACATTAATTCGAATAACTTAATCCTTCTAACCATTGGCTCACGCTGAACTGAAAATTTCTGGCAGAAAATTTCTTGCCCATGTCTGATCATGACTAAAGTTTTGATTTTAATAAAATTATTTGTTTTTAGTTTAAATATGAGACACAAAAAGTATATGGAAATTTTATCTCAATTCTTTAATTAACCACACCGCGCAACGCGTGGTGGGACTCCGCTAGTAAATCAAAATAAATTTTGACATGAAGATAAAATATGGTGAACAAGGCCTAAATTGCAACTGAAATCGAGATTTTGGCATACAAAACGCAAGCCCATATTATGTACGACCCAAAATGCCCATATCCTCTTATCCATCGCCTTAGTCCATCAAAACGAAACCCTACTAGGGTTTTAGCTAAACTCTCTCCCAGCCATAAATACGCATGAATCCGCCGCAGTTTCTAACATTATTTAACCTCCTCGCCCCCAGTACTCTTTAGCGCAAATCCTCCTGCGTATCGATCTCAATTGAAAATGGGGATTTGTCATCTCTCTTTGTTTTATAGTTCCGCGAGTACGTTTCTCTGTTTTTTGAATTGCTGCTTCAAATGATTGTAGGATGCATACTGGTTGTAATTATTGATGTCTGAAATGGTTAGATTGCTATATGGTCTGTCTATTTAGCAACCGATCTTTCGGTTCTTGAAATCTAATTGCTTTTCGATTTCCCTTTTCCTTGTCTTGCTTGTTGCCCGGCTTCTAATCTGAACTAGAAGCTAGGATATGAGCCTTGGAAATTTTGTTGGATTTGTTATCTGTAAAGTTTGCAATAACATGATGGAAAATGATGAAAGACAACATTGGCTGTGGTTCTGATACTAACATGATCAGACAAACCTGCTACGTTCTTTCTGATCCCTTTTTAATGCTCTCTTGCTTCTTTTTTTTCACCCCTGCATTCAAACTGTGTGGCATGATAATATGGAAAGTGATGAAAGAAAACATTGGCTGTGGTTCTGATACTAATATGAACAGAAAAACAATGCTACGTTCTTTCTGATCCATTCTCCACATATTCATATGTGTATCCAATTTCTTTCTGTGATGGAATGTGAGCTTTGATGTTTGAGGATTGTAATGGTCAGAGTTTATGCTGTGTTCTTTCTGATCCATTTCAACACCCTCATACACACTTGCCCAGAGCAAATTTGCAGACCAATCAGGTCAAAGATTAGTGTGTTTGAGTGTGTTGAAATGATTCAGAAAGAACCCTTGGCTGGGAAAAAGTGACAAGAACTCTTGCTTGGTTGAAGTATAGTTTCTTATTCATTCACAAATGTAAGTACCATCTACTTATTTTGGTAGTCAATTTATTTGCTGGTTATATGGGAATCTCCTAAAACTAGGTCCATATATTCTGGCCCCTAAACCCAGTTTTATCCCAATTTTATCCCTGAGTTGTTGACAGTCGCCAATGTACCATCTTGCAACCTAAATGATTGTTATGGCATTCTCTCCCGGTACCTTTTACCGGGATATTGTTTGTTTGACAATAGCTTATAGACGGTTGTAAGGCTGTCTGGAGAGTGCGTATGTAGTTAGCTTATACTCCCTTTGTCCCATTTTAAATTTTCTAATTGTTTTTTGCACAAAATTTAAGACAAGTATACGTGGCATTTTTTAATAGGTGATGAGAGTGGGCATACACATAAATCAAATGAAAGGAAGATGTATTACCACATATTTATGATTAAATGTAGAAAGTTTATAATTAGGAAGTTTATAGTGGGACCGTTCCAAAAAGGAAACTACTCCCGCTGTCCCTTTTTTTGTGTGTTATTTCCTCTTTTGTCACTATTCAATAATGATTTTATGATTTTAATATCTTAAATTATGTTTAAAAATAAATTGTGAAAATTAAATATTCTAAAAATATGTGTTATGATGAATGTAGCCGTATATCATGTGATATTTTTCACATTTATAAATTTATATATTTTTACAATACAAACATCAACTTTATTGATAAATAGTAATATAAAATACTAAAAAAGGGACGGAGGGAGTAGGAAGTTTAAAGTGGGATGCAGAGAGTATACCATTGCATAATCTGATTGATGCAGAGTGCATAATGCTAATCTTTGTTGGAGGGTTTGCAATAATCCTATCTGTTTTGCCAAATATAATCTTAAAAACTATATTTCGGCATTGACTGATTGTTTTTGACCATTGACTAATAGGAAACGACTAGAATACCTTTTCAGCCTAGTACTAAAACTTAAAAGATAAAAATGCCCCTTGACCCACAACTATACTGCCATCACCACCACTGCTTTGACCCAACCTTCATTGTGTTGTCGCTGCCACTCCACCTCCGCCACCTCCACTCTTATCTTGCCGTTCTGCTAACTATTACTTCTCATCCTGCTCTGGCAAAAGAATGGCTCATTTTCGGAGGGGATTTCTTCTCAACTAAAGATGGAATTGACATGTGCTGAAACTTGTTTTCATGAACAAATTTCTTCTTCTCGATATCACTTTCTTCATCACTCTCAATCTCGACATAATCATCATCAATGGCTTCTTCTGCCTTGGGTATAGATTTCACCAAACTGGTACTGGTAGTGATGGCCTTTTCCTCACAAACTCTGAATTCCTCGAAATCTTCATGAGATCTCGTCTTCATCAAAAACCCATCCAAGCTCCTGCCATTGTCATTCTTGCTCGAAATAGTTATGGCTTTCACCAATTGAATTGTAGATTCATCATCAACCTTAACCGACTCCGATTTCACTCTCCTCAATTGAGTTGAATTCTTCTCAACCCCAATCCCATCATTCGTAGATCACGTCTTCATCATATGTACAGGTGGGCTCTGCTCAATCTGATCAAATCTCTTCTTCTTATACTGAACTGGGCTCTTCACCAACTTGCTCAACTCCTCTATCGATCATCATCGGCATTTTTTTGAGCTCGGATGTCTTCCGGGCAATATGAATCGGGCTGTCGCCGCCGCCTTCAGATTTCCACGTCTTCCACTTCCCACCCGCCGCCGATAATGTTTCAATATTATTAGTATTTTCTATTTTTTTTATAGAGGGGCAAATTTGTTTTTTAACATAATCCGATCTAAATTTTGTTGGAGAATGTTATAATTGCACATGACTTAAATTTCTAGGGTTATATTTACACTTTCAATTATTGCAGGGTTATATCTGCACTTTGCTCGAAATATGTTTAATAATATCATACAGTGTTTTACAAAAAATTTTTTTATAAAATTATTTAAATTAGAAGATAGTTTTTCTAATCAAACTTTGGGCTATTGAGTTATAAATGTCCATTTTTTCTTATTCCAATAATTTTTTTAATATATTGTGATTAATTGATAACATTGTATTATTTTTCGACCAAAAAAAGATATTCTAGAAAAGGTCATTTTTTATTAAATATTCTACGGAAGATCGGAATTTTTTCCCAGTGGTCAACAAATATTATACTCCGTAAAAGGTTGGACATTTTCGGCAGCACCGGCAGCTGAACCATGCACGGTCAAATATAACGAGGAGATCATTTATAGTGATAAAAAATCATGTACTATGTTAGATATAAATTTTTTAAATTAGGGATATTGTCAACTATTAATGATTAATTGATTGAATTAGAAATCTATAAAATATAAGTTTTAAATTTTGATAAAAAATATAAATACATCATCTTATATAAAAAATAAGAATAGGGCAAAATACAAAGCTAACCCTATTATTTTTTGAAAGTGTCAATCTTAACCTGTTAAATTTGAAAGTGCAATTTCAACCCTAAATTTTTCATCTAATGTGTCGATATAACTTTTTCGCACAATTTCGGCACTAACCAAATATAAAAAGACTAAAATACCCTAGTTTTAAAATTAAAAATATAATGACAAATACCCTAAACTCTTCTTCATCATCTCCATAACCACCGCTGCTTTGCCACTTCGCCGCCGCGACCACCGCTGTGCGAGCGCGACAGCCGGAATCACAAAATTTAACAGAATGTGAAGTTTTTCCGTCTCACCGCACCCTCCCAGCCCAGACACGCAGTGACTTTGTTCAAATCACCGAGGTAGCGGAGCCTCTCGGAGCAGTCGTGATCGAGGAGGTCATCAGCGAAGACGGCGTGTCCCTAGGTGGCAAGGGTGGTGCAGATTTTCTGGAAGAGCCAGCCAGTGTCGGATCTGTAGCCGTGGGTCTTCAAAGCGGCACGTGGTCTACTAGGAGGAAGAGCTTGCCGTTGGAGATGTCGAAGTAGGACTTGGCGTAGTACTCTTCCTCCGGGGTAGTTCTAATTAAGCTTTTGTAGGGTTCATAATATTGATAAATGAACAAGAAGATCACAACGAAATGACTTCCTCCCTAGGGTTCAGACCTGCGCTTCCTCAAGGGATTAATAAACATCAAAATCACAACATTCCCGAGGGTTCAGATCTGTGCCGCATCAAGGGTTCAGAAGAGATAAAAGGAAATGAGGAAGAAGAAGAGAGAGGGCAAAATGGAATTTTCTTATTTATTATTTTTAATCAGGGATATAAGGTAATTTTACTGAATTCCGACCAATTTCAGGCTGTCAGAGTTAGAAAGACACTTTCGTATAAATAATATGGTTAGAATTGTACTTTTAGATTTTACAGGGTTAGATTGGAACTTTCGATCAAAACATAAAGTCATTTTAGCACTTAACTCAAAGTTTAAGAGTACAAAGACCGAAAAGGATTGGGGGGAGGGGGGACAAATCCCGAAAATGCGACTCTTAAAGGCATGTGGGGCTGAAAAGTCTACTCTTAAGAGTACAAAGGCTGAAAAGGCACGTGGGAGTTGATTTTAAATAAGAGTAATTATGGTATTTTAGGTATGATTGTTAAATTAAAAATGAAAATAATAGATATAGAAAGATCATTGTAAGACACCCAAAACGGAAATTACGAAGATCATTGTGGGACGGAGGGAGTATAGTGTTAAACTGTTAATATTTTATAGTGATTAGTTATACAAATTAAAGAAAGTTAAAATTTATGATAATTTAAATTTAAAATTAAAATATAATATACCTTAATGCATTAATTTTTTTATGAAAAAATCTTGAGAAAGACCACTTTTCCATAGTCATATGGAAAGACAGAGTTGAAATAGAATTACAGAAAAGTAGAAGCTTTTAGTTGCAATATTAAAAATTTATTATGCAACATGTCGTAGTTATAAGTTTACCCGTTTAATGCAACCCAACATTTTTATCTTGATTTATTCTAATTTGTAATTAAAACTTTCATCTTTCCATAACTTATGGAAATACGTTTTTTTAAGAGATGAATTTTTTAATACTATTACCAAACACATTTTAATATGTACTAAAATAGTATATCATTACTAAATATTAGTTAACAAAAATAAAATAAAGTCGTATAAATAGAGAAATTCTTGAGATAGACTTTCTTTCCATAGGTATATAGAAGACGTGGTTGAATTAGAATTATAGAAAGGTAAGAGGTTTTAGTTGCAATGTTAAATTATTATGCAATATGCAGTAGTTATAAGTTTATGACTCGATTAATGCAATCAAAATTTTTATCTTGATTTATTCTAATTTGCAATTTAAACCTTGGTCTTTCCATAATTTGTGGAAAGACCGTATTCAAGAGATGGATTCTCAGAAAAATTGCAAATAAAATTTACAAAGTGTTAAATAAACCATTGGAAGTATTTACAAATAAAATCTTTCAGTACTATATTTAATATTTATATAAACCTTTTTGTACTGATTTTCGTCTCAAAATTAAATTTATTAGAAACAGTTATATATGTAAATAAAAGTTACTCCATCTATTATACTATATGTTTAACATAGTGATTTTAGATGGAGTATTCTTGTAGGCCAATTAAATTACGTGGAAAAAATTGATTGCAGTGAGTAAAAGAAAAGAATAAGTAGATGAAAATGATTAACTTATTATCATGAAATGAAGTTTGATAATATTAAAAAGATAAACCAGAATGGAAAGTGTGACAATTTTAAAACTATATATTGTAAAAAAATAAGTATTATGAAAGAATTTCCTTAACAAATGGAAATAGAGAATTAAAAAGTGCATCCTCATGAATAGTGTTTGATTAATTACTCATTAATTGAAAAAACATTGAAGTACGAGAAGAACATTGAAAATGGAGGAGAGATTTGCATTGTAAATTGGGTATTGACTTTGTAAAATATTACATTTTCAATTAATTTTAGAGAGTGAGGTGGAATTATGTATGAATGCAACGTGGGAAGAGTTATGTGTGAATGTCATGTGGTAAGAATGATCTCATTAAATATATACTATAGATTTATTACATATGAGGTCCTGTTCTACTAATATTTCGTATTACCCTAAATACTATATTTGGCCCAATTTTTCCATTTGGTTTAGATCCCTAAAAGTTTAGGTCCGACTCTGCTTATAAAAAAGGCATTTTCACACCCAATGATGGAGTCACTACTCCCCAAAGCCGTCGTAGACAGAATCATTAGAAGTGCGACAAGTTCAGCAACAAGATGAAACACCTATGACAATCCTCTATAGGTTTTCGAGTACAATCTTGAGCAACCAACCTGCACACGCAAATTCATGTTGGAACATGCAGAAAGATAAGGGTTTGATTGATAGAATATTGCGTGATATTGACTTATAGAAATATGGACATTATGCAATATTGATTCAGACGTGTTTGAATCATAATGGATTTATGGAAAATCACTACAATTGTGGAATTTGATTTATGGAATATTATGAGATATTTGAAATAAGGAAAATTCCTTTATTTATAGGATTTAGATATGTTTTAGAAGCTGATAAGAAATAGGAATATCATGGAGAATTCCGATATGCTCAAGGGACTATTTATAGTGGACATCACGGCTGCATTACTCATTGAGAAAATCTACACTCAGATTTTATATCCTTCTGAGAGTTTTTGCGAGAGCCAGCATATATATGATCCAACATACTGTGGCCTATTGATTAGTTCAGAATCGTATACCTTAATTACTCGGGAGGAGGAGATCCAGCGTCGACGGGTTTCGAGGTCAGAGGGAGTCTGATCAAGGCGGATCGGTAGCAAGGGGAGCTTGCAAAATTTACACATTGTAATTAGAAAAGATAAGTATAGTTGTATGGTGTAATTTGTACTGTATTTTTTCTGATTAGTGGATTTATTCTGAACTGGGTCAGGCCCCGCAGAAGTAGGTGAATTTCACCGAACTGCGTAACCAAGTTGTGTGTGTTCGTGTGATATTTTTCTTACATACTTGGTTAGATAGGATACGTTGGAACACATATCCAATAATTAAAGCTAAAATAGTAAAACCAAAATTTCACAACTCACCATCCTTGTTGCGTCAATGCACAAATTAGCATCGCCTCAACCAAGCCCTAATGGATCATCCCCTTCAAGTTCGCCGACGTGCCTCCTCTACAAGCCACCGCCTCAACCACGCCTCTTCTCCAATCGGACCGGCCCTGACGCCTCCAGGAGCAGTGAGTAGCGATGGTGTCAGAGAACGCAGTTCGACAACACATGCTAAGAAATTTGAGTAAAACCACACATAGTTCGGCCTCCAGGAGCAGCGGCGTAGTGACAATATCACTTATTATACAACCACATGCAATCAAATACACGCTAAGGAAGAAATCGCCACCCGAAAAGAGGAGGCGGCGAGAAGTTAGGTTTGGAGGAAAGGGAAAATGGAAAAATGAAGACTTGGGTTGGATTCAATTTGGGCTTATGACCCATTATAATCCGAATAGAATGACCCCGCGAATTTTGCTTAAATTTCTGGGAGGCCGTTGTCTTACCTCTCAAAGATGTAATTTATAGCCTTAAATGTTTGCTAACTACAACTAAGTATCTAGTGGCAAGTTGAGATCATCCACAGAGACAGGGGTTATTCTCAAGTGCTTGCTTATAAAACAGAGAATATTACGCTAGATATATAGATAAATACACACACATATATATATATAAAAGCACACGAATAGGGGGGGTTTGAGGTTGGTTTTCTAAGTTAACAAATCAAGGACAAGTTAACTATTATAG
>JAULKJ010320061.1:0-10521 GCA_032355405.1 Rubia balearica
AAACCAAACATGATGATACTAACTTCATATTATACAAATACTATCTAAATTGAATCATCCACCAACAAAAGCGTTAAAAAGAGATGTTAAATGCGCTAAGAAAAACATGCATTTGACATCACATCAAATCCCCCACACTTAAACCTTTACTTGTTCTTGAGTAAACAAGAACAAGAAAAAATCCAATGGTATAGCTAAGCAAATGTTTTCCAATAAAACACCTAACACTTTATTCCTTAGGACTACCCTAACCTAAACCCATGAGTTAATGAGAACCCCTATGTATCAAACTAAAATGTCCTAAACCAACCAAACCATACCAATAATAAGAATGAGGTATCATGTTCCAAAGAAAGTAAGAGATCTAGTTTACTCTACCTCAAAAGCTGCCAAAAGACACCAGAAAAGAAGTCTATGATAATTATTTGTTGTCTCTCATTTTCTCTATTTTTGCCTAGGAGCCCTATCCGGTTTTCATCCTAGCATCTCAATTTCTTTCAAACCTCACATTTTTCCACACCATATGGCTTCTCATTTTAGCCTTCCTTTTCGGTATTCAAACCTGTTCCGGCCTCTCAATTTTTCCTAAGTCTCACTTTTAGGCTTTTGACTTAGCGGGACCATTTAAAAAATGAAAATACTCTTAGAAGAGCTACTTACTACAAAAAAACAACTAAAAACCATAAGTATCATATAATTTCCCTCCCACACACTTAAAGTTTGCATTGTCTTCAATGCATATACACAATATATAACATATGTCAAGTAGAGGAATTGAGATAACACTCACAATGAGAAATGAACACCAAAATATACCCTTAGTGGAATAATTATGTAACCTAATGAACAAACTACCATCACCAAAATATACTATCCATAACCTATAATCAATCAAGTCCAATTACAACCACTATGATACACAACAATTCAAATAAAGTATTGAAATTTTAATGGAGGATTATCTCTTTGGGTTTTGAATTATGTGTTTCAACAGGCTTGCGGGTAAGTAGGTTTTGGGTTGTATTTCGAGGTGGTAGGAAGATATGGTGATGTGGAGTTGGGAAAGTGTGTGATCTTCATGGATCATGCACCTCTACATGGTTCACAAATTTGGGGTTTTATTCTTACTCCTTGTCCAAAATTTTGAGCATCATGAACCGTATACGGCTACACGGTATGCGAGTTGGACTTCTCTTAACCCTGTTTGCTTGCATTTCCTCCAAAACCAAATGCTTCCTGCGAAACAAACATACACACCAAGCGTAATAGTGTTCCAAAATAAAACGTAAAATAGAAAAGCACATCAAAAACACTAAATATGTAAAATACAATGCAATGAGATATTGTTCCTCCCCTGCATTTAAAACACACACCTTACTCAAATAAGAAACATGATATGAAAATAAAATGGGAAAACAAAATGATAGGAAATCATAACTTCCCAATGAATTGTTCTCACCTCTGTGTACTCAAGTCTAGCCCAATATGCAATTCAGACCAAACCACTACAAGTCGATACTAAAAAATTATCAATCAACATACACTAAAAGAAACAACTAGTGTGCGACTAGGTTGTGAAAATGGTGGTGGATTGTGGTGGTGTTTAATGGTTTTGGGGTTAGAGTGGGAGGATAAAGATGAGACTTTTTTTTTCAAGGAAAAATAAACTAATGGAGTATACTTTTTTTAAGGGTTGAGTTGCCTCTAGAGAAGCTCTGTATTTTTAAGGACATTGGCATGGCCCTAATTTTATCCACATGGTGACGTTTTCAACCCCATTATCATAGGCAACAAAATTAGAAAGGTGGGGGTAGGAATCTTCCAGTAGGAAGAATTTGTAGAGGTGGAGTTGTCCTTAAAGGAGATAGGGTGCTTGGAAGCTTAGGATACTCATTTGGCTTCCCTATGGTCTTCTCTAAGGGTTCCGAAAATGGGGGGAGTTGGTTCAATATGTGGAGGTTGGGGTAAATATAGATGAAATGGTAAAAATAGAATAATATCACCCCTTCATTAACTTCTTAATTTTCAACAAACCACTCCCCATCCCCTTGGAACTCGTCTATTCATCGAGGTGACTTCCCTCACTAAAATTTTGAATTTAACCGAGGATGGTACATCTTCAGAATGTAGAGCTTATAATTTTCTCACCATTCATCAGGTCGCTCTCATTCCCTACAATTCTCTCAATGCTTAAGGAGAATTGAGTTTCCAAGTCCTTAATATCGCTACCCATTTGTGTTTGGAGTAACTCGTTATTCTTGGTCACATTTTCTATAGCTTGCAAGAGCTCTCCATACTTCGACTCGGGGACTCCTAAGGCTCTAGTGATACTAAGCATTTATATTTGGAGTGATTCATTAGTTTTGACAAGATTAGCCACGACTTCAAACACTTTCTCACGCTACAACATTGGAATTCCTCCTCGAGATTGTTTTTGGGGAATGGTATAGGGTGGTGAAGGCTAACTACATAATTCATTGTGTTGGTTTCCATATTCATCTCCATACCATGAATTCGGGTTACCTGTCCACCCCGGATTGGGAGAGTCATGGTATAGGTACTAATTTGGATCAATTTTGCCTTGGTAACGAACAACTTCATCTCTCTAATGCACTTCTCATGATACCATTGGCTGTTAAAACTAAGGTTTCTATTATGCTACACGTGCTCCTCTCTCAACCAACAAGACTTGCTAGGATGATCGCAATGACATATCCTTCATAGTCTCGTCCATTGAGCCTCTCTTCTCCTCATAAGTTTCATTAAGAAGAGATTTTCCATTTTCATTAAAAAAAATTCAACAAAATTTGTAATCATAGTGCAATAATTCTCGATGGAAACACCTAAAACTCAAGAAATACCTACTCTCAACGAAAACAAACAAAAACAAAGATAGCACACAAATTTTGGAATCGTAGTGTTAGAATTCTCGGTTGAAACCAAAAACTCTAGCAATAACTACTCCAATAAAAAAACATAAACAAATGGGCATAAACAAAGAACACACAAAAAAACACAAGGAAAACATAAAAAGCTACTCAATTAACTAACTAAGCTAGCTATCAAAGAAATCAAAACTAATATCCTCGGCAACTGTGCCAAAATTTGAAAGGACTCCCCTCGGAAAAGTAACCCCCAGGGGTCGCGATCAAAGATGAAAGTTATAGTATAGCCCATGTTCTTGCTTCTATGCACTTTAAGGTAGATAGTGGCAAGTACAAGTTTTGTTCAAATAGATGTTAGGGTTGAAAAGATAGTATCGTGAAGTTTACCCTCGGGTGTTACCCCAAGTGTATGTCTGGAGTAGCAAGAATAACAAGGGAGGGGATGTTGTGTTGATATTACTACAAACTACGAGCATAAAAAAATAACGAGATTAAGATAGTTAACTAGCCTTGGAAGTATTTTCATCACATGAATGACAACGTACTTCTATTCGCATAAAAGATAGATAATTCTATTTAGTGATATATCACACAATTTGGAGATGTTAATTCCCCAAGAACTCTCTTGGTCTGTCACACGTGGGTTTTACCCCCCTCCTTAACATCTATCTTTCTCCAAATATAGTAGAGGTTCGCTCAACCACTGACTACCTATAACCTTCAGTATCGTGGTTTATAGGCCCCCGCTTATAGGAAAAATGCCTTATGTAGGTCGCAGCTGTTAGACACGATAGTAGCATGGATCATAGGGGACCTCTACCATGAATACCTATTCTAGGTCAATGACGTAAGACATTGGTACTTCATGATAACTCTAAGATCTATAACTATTAGCTCTCGGGCATCAATCGTGATACCCCTATTTTGGAAAATTAACAACACCTGACTAACCTATGTTAGTAATTTAATCAGGAAGCTCACAAACATAAGACACGACTAATCCAGTCGCTATTATTACCCTATTACTAACCGTGTAAGTCACGAGGTTTATGTTATCCCCCGCTACTCACGAGACTATAAGCAATTTTGATAATCCACACTCCCAAGCTAAATTCAAATCCTAGAGCTAATTCATACAAAAATATAACTAGGTGCACATCCTAATTGCATTCAAGGCATACATTATAACAAGAAGTTAAATAAAAAAAATTATGCACGATATTTATAGCTTGCATAAATAGAAATGAATTTAAGAGTCTCACAAATCAAAAGTCAATACATTCTTAGAAATATTCCCAAGTTATAAAATTACGCTAATAAGATTAAAACCATTACATTCGATGGATTAAATGTCATGGGGAAGTGATATAAATGAGAAGAAAGAGACAAAACCTAGATATATTCTAACTACAATCTCCCTCTCTACTTAAGTTTAGAAGAATGAGTTATTTTATAATGAAGAGGGGAAAAGGCCCAAAAGGCCCAAATCCAAATCCTAGTCTACCGGTCGAGCATAGACCGTGCTGCTTTGCACAATCCATGCGGCATGGTCTATGTGCATCTGCACAAACCATTTTCTGGAAGGTTGTCTTGACACCTTTGATTGCACAGACCATGTTGATATGTGGGTCCGTGTCCTGGAGCTAAATCCGTGTTGCTCTAATTGCTTGAAACATGTCATTTTGCACGGCCCGTGGAGTGTTGCTTGACCTCTTTTTCGAGCCCATACACTGTGACATTTTGCACGGTTCATGCTCTAGTAATTTTTTCAGGAATATACTATTTACACAGACCGTGCTGCTCTGCATGATCCGTGTCTTCCTATTTGGCTCTAGGCTCTTGTCTTCCTTATTCCGTGATCTTTCATCTTCTATAATTTTTAGATTAATGGCCTTCATTCTTCCACAAACCTTTCTATTGGAATTCTATCTACTATCATCCTTGCAGATAGCCTTCACTAATGAATGATCTACATCGTAAGTACGTAAAAAAAGATCTCGACACTTACAAGGGTAACATCTCATTAAGTTCACTATAGGCTCACAAAATAGAAAAGTTACATAGATTAACCAAACATGATGGTTCTAACTTCCTATTATGCAAACCTATCTAAACATAATTATCCACAAACAAAAGCATTAAAAGAGATGTTAAATACCCTAAGAAAAACATCCATTTGACGTCTCAACACTAACAAGGTGTTAATAGAGTGGTGTAATAATTAAAATACCAATGGGAACAATATTGAGAGCATCAGGAAATTGGGTTGGGTGTTGTTAAAACCCCAACTAGGGACGTGTGGTCAATACTCGAGAGCTAGATTCTTAGTTTGTGGTGACTAAGCGTTACACCAACCTTAGAGTTATCATGAGGTACTAATGTCTTAAGTTTCTCAAGAAGATATTGGGATGGGTATGCATAGTGGAGGTCCGGATAATCCATGCTACAATCGTGTTTAATATGTTGTGAGGCGTCGAATGCATGTATTTTTTGAAGCATTTAACATCTCTTTTGTTATCTTTTGGTTGGAAGATTTCTAGATTTAGGTAGCTTTACATCATCAGGGGTTTTGATGATCATTTTCCAGTTTCGTATCTAAATCTCTTATTTTGTAACCTATTTTGAGTCTTATGGATATATATCCTTACAAGCATCTAGATTCTATTTTCTGAGCTCATTTGTTGATCACTTATAAGAACATCAGAGTAGCATAGTGAAGGTTGTTTCCAAGAATAGTATATAGATGCGCCAAAGAAAAGAACTAAGTCTGAAAAAGTCAAAGAAATGACACGAGGCATGCAAACTAGCACGGCCCGTGCCATAGCTCTTGTTGAGAAATGGAGGCCTGAAGACAGGCCAAGCAAACCAGCACAGCCCGTGGTCGAAGAAAGCAGGATGTTGAAGGTCCAGACAACGGGATGAACAACCTGGCACGTCCCGCACAGTCAGAAGCCATTTTGAAGCCTTCCAGCTGATGGGTCATGCAATCTAGCATGACCCGTGCACTCAGAGACGAATGGAATCATCTCTAGATGATGGACCGTGTAATCCAACATAGCCTGTGTGCTCAGAAAGAACGATAATAAGGCTCCATCCTACGCTCCGTGCACTATTGCCCTGGTAATGCTAGCTAGGATGTGTGATATGGTATAACCCATACCCGCATGGCTTGTGGGTTGTGTCTAGTCACGGGTATTGGCACACAATTGGGGTGACGCCCGATTGTGGGTTATGTCTGGTTAACCTTTAAATACTAGTGTCCATGTGGATGACCCCCAGACTTGCCACTAGCTACTTTATTGTAGTTAGCGGTGAGTACGAGAGCAACACTTATAAATTATATATTTTTTCAAATTTTGGCATCATTTTCGGGGATACTAGATTTATTTAATTGTAAGTTAGCATAACTAGTTGGTAGAGTAGTTTGTACTTTTACTTTTGTTGGTTTTTGCGTAAGGCTTCTTTGGTAGCTTTTCTTTGTTTATCCTAATCTTGTCTGCTAGTGTTGGTTGAGGACGAGTATTATTTCATCCTAGTTTATGGTACATACTCGTACCACTAATTTAGGAACTTTACACTGCTTATCGAAAAACACAGGTATACGGGGAAGGAAAAGGAGAAGGATCAACAAAGCTGTTCCGCGATAGCCAATAGTTGAGGTTACGACTGTGAACATCATAGCGGAAGATAACAGGACACTTAGGGAGTTGATGTTTCCCAATTTTAAGAATCAACCCCTATGAATCATCTTCCCGTCTCTCCCACTAAACATCATCTGCGAGTTGAATATTGGCATGGTCTAGTGTCTACTGGCGTTCCACGAGATGGACGATGAGGATCCGAACAAACACTTGTCAGAATTCCACATGATTTGCAGAAATATGAAGTCGCCAAGAGTTTCAAAAGAGGACTACAAATTGACATGCTTCCCATTCTCATTCCGAAATGCAATGAATAATTGGTTGTATTATCTTCCACCGTGATGCATAACTTCGTGGATGGACATGAAGAGGCGATTCCTTGAGAAGTTCTTCCCAGCCTCCAAATCTTCTAGGCTAAAGAAGCAAATCTCGAATATCTCTGTACATCCCAATGAGAGTCTCTACGGATATTGGGAGTGTTTAAAGCTTCTCTTGGCGAGTTTTCCATGTCATCCATTCGTGGAGGGAAAGTTGGTATACTTGTTCTTTAATGGATTAACCGAGAAGGACGTGATGCTAATCAGCGCTTCGTGTAATTGATCCATCACAAACAAGATCCCTAAGAAAGCCATGGCCCTCTTTGAAGAATTGGACAATAGGTCGATATTCTTTGGTACCCATTCGAGGATGGGAGAAAACAATGAGGAAGATCTTACCCCCCCTCCTCCCCTACCACCACCAAAGTTGGAGGAATAAGTTCAATCTCTACCGGAAATGGTGAAGAAGCTCATAAAGAAGATAGAGCTCAACAAGCAAAATGTTGCAAGGTTTTCTCTTGGAACCATCTCACTGATGATTGCCATAGACTGCATGATATCAGGGCCATTGGAGCAAGGTACCGTAGAAGAGGCATTGTGACGGAAGAGCAATGTGATGGATACCAATATGAGGGTCCGGTTGATCATTAGGAAAACCAAGACCATAGCACATCCTGTTATCTCAAATAATCCGTTACGGGCGTAGTCAAGTTAAAATGAGAAATTTCACTCTCGAATCCACGAAGAAATCCGAGAGCTGGACAAGAATATTTTTTCAAGCATTAGAGTCTTGGTGGCTAAATTGGACACCCTAGCCTTATTATTCCATCCCCTAGAATCCGATGCGTAACAGAAGGATCCACATCACTGACATGGGTTCCAAGCCCCACATGCTAGTGTTGTGGGTTTGAGGGCCGGAAGGAAGGTTCATGAAAGCTATGCATGGGAGGAGATAAAATAATGGGATAGAAGATCACTAATATCTCAAGAGGATGAACACTGGAAAAAATGGAGGGCATAAAGAAGGGCTCTTTCACCCTCATTTTTAGAGGAATTGAAGCATAGGTGGATGAGCGAGAGTAACAAAGAGCTTTCAGAGGTCCTTGGACATTGGAAGGTTAGTGTCCCCATTTTTTACGCTATCAATCATATGCCTAAGTATGCTAAATTTTTTAAAGAATTATGTACCTAAAAGCATAATACTAAGTGTAGATCGGTATAATAAGTTAGTGATCACCTCTTCACCTTTGTGCAAAAAAGCCTTTCCCCAAAAAATAATAACCTTGGCATGTTTACTATCCCATGCATGATAGGAGATATATTAATCAAAGAAGCCATGTTATATCTAGGATGCTCAATCAATGTCATCCTATTATATTCACGGTATAAATATTTGAACCTCAGTAAATTGCATGACATCGGAGTGGTGGTTCAATTAGACAGTCGCTTAACAACATACCCAAGGGGTATTGTGGAGGATGTATTGGTTAAATTTAATGAGCTAAACTTTCTGGCAGATTTTTATTTTTAAGAAATGGAACACGAAAAGGAAGCCACACCTATACTTTTAGGTAAACCTTTCATGAAAACTTCTAGGGCTAAGATTGATATACATACAGGGAAGTTAAGTATGGAATGGGGTAGTAATATTGTTGATTTTAACATATAAGAAAGCATGAAGTCTCTGCCAGATGAATATTCTTTGCATGCGGTTGATGTCATTGATGAAATTATGCAAGATGTGTTTGATGATAACATGTTGGTAGCTTTAGAGAGTGATTCTATTAATCATGCATATTTTGAATCTCTAAATGTTAGTTTGGTAGAGATCATGGGAGAGGATGATCCCCAAATTTAGACACCCTTAGAAACCCTCCCGGAAAACTTAGAAGCACTAGTAGTGCTGGAAACCAAGCCTTTAATAGATAAACCACCGATAGTTGAACTCAAACCTTTACCCAAAGATTTCAAATAATATTTCTTAGGCGAGGAGGAGATATTACAGGTAATCATATCTAGTAAGCTCACTAGTGACCAAGTGGATGGATTGATTAAAGTGCTAAGAAATTATAAGAGAGCGTTAGAGTGGACTATATCCAACAATAAGGGTATAAGACCCTAGACTTGTATGCATTGAATATCATTGGAGAAATGGGTGAAATCCATAAGGAAACCTTAGCAACGGTTAAACATGCCGATGATGGAAGTGGTGAAGGGCGAGGTCCTTAAACTACATAAAGCCGTGATGATATACCCTATCTTCGATAGTGAATGGGCAAGAAGAGTAGATTGATTGTGGTAGATAATAATGATGCGGATTTTGTACCTACCCACATTCAAAATGGATGGTGAGTATTTATAGACTACCGCTGCTTAAATGCGATGATTTGCAAACACCATTTCCCCTTACAATTAATAGACCAAATGTTTGAAAAGTTGACCGGTCATGCATACTACTGTTTCTTTGATGGATAATTGAGGTATTTACTAATAGCCATGTACCCTGAGGACCATGAAAAGGCCACATTTACATACCCTTTTGGCACATTTTCTTTTAGGCGCATTCCATTTGGTTGTTACAATTCCTTGGGAACATTTCAAAGGTTCATGATTAGCATTTTTTGAGTTCATTGAGTGCTTTTTAGAAGCTTTCATGGATGATTTCACCATTCATGGAGACTCTTTCGATAGTTCTTACAACATCTATAGTTAGTGCTACAGAGATGTATTAACACTAACCTTGTATTGAGCTTCCAAAGATGCCACTTCATGATAGAGAATGGTATTATACTTAGCCATGTAGTGTCATCTCAAGGTTTAGAAGTGGACAAGGCAAAAGTAGATACCATTAAATCCTTACCCTACCTCACTAGTGTTAAGGATATTAGGTTATTCTTAGGACACGTCGGGTTCTATCGGCATTTCATTAAGGATTTCTATAAAATCTCATATCCTTTATGCAAGTTGTTGGATAAGGATGTAGAATTTTTTGTTAATGAGAAGGGAAAGAGAGAGAGGGTTTGACACTTTGAAGGGAATGCTAGTGACAACCCCTATCATACAACCACTTAGGCTCTGTTTGGCAGAAAGCAGGGGGAGACTAGCTTCTGCTTTTCCCCCAAAAATAGCTTCTTCTTTCAAAATAAGATTCTTTTTAGCACTTTACCAAACACTAAAAAGTGTTTTACTTACAAGCACAACAGCTAAAAGGTTCTGCCAAACTGAGCCTTAATTGGTCCCTTCCATTTGAGATAATGTGTGATGCTAGCGACTATGCCATAGGTGCAGTGCTAGGTCAAAGAGTAGGAAGAATACAACATGTACTAAACTATGCCTTGGTAACTCTTAATGATGCACAACGTAACGATTCTAAAACCAATAAATAGTTGCTAGCCTAGTATTTGCACTCGAGAAGTTTAGACCCCAATTTTGAGGCACCAAGATCAATTTTTACACGGATCATGTGGAACTTTGCCACTTTATGACAAAAAAGGAAGAAAAACCTAGATTGATTAGGTAAATCCTCCTTTTGAGTGAGTTTGTCCTTGAGGTGATAGACAAAAAGGGTAGTGAAAATGTGGTTGTCATTCACTTAAGTAGGTTAATGCTTGATGAAGACATAGATCCCACCAAGGGAAGGTACAAGTTGGAATCCATTCTGGAATAGTTTCACGATAA
>JAULKJ010320080.1:0-19288 GCA_032355405.1 Rubia balearica
AGCGCTGCTAAGGAGCATGTAAGTATCTGAACTTCTTTGATTGTCCGAGGGGGTAGTAGCGACTGGATCCCTTCTATTTTCTCTACATTAACCTCGATACCATTTGAGGAAACTTTAAACCCCAAGGAAATTCCCCACTCCTACCCTTATGGTACATTTTTTGGGGTTTAGTTTCATCCCAAAGTGTCACCAATGTTTCTTCTTGATCCTTTGAAAAGTCCTAAAAGGTTTTTATTTTGTTGATCATATCGTCCATATAGATTTCTATGTTGTATCCAGCTTGGAGTGAAAATGACTTGTCGCCTGTTCACTGATAAGTGGCTCCTATATTTTTTAGAACGAAAGGCATTTTGTCGCAGCAGAAAGCTCTGAAACTAATTATGAAGGCTGTCTTTTTTGTATTTTCTAGATTTATTATGATTTGGTGGTATCCTTTGTATGCATCCAGGAAGGCCAGAACTTCATATCTTACGATAGATTCGACCAAGCATAAACTTTTCTCAACACAATGGGCTTGGCTATCCATGTAGAATATACTACTTCTCTTAGTATACCTACATGTACCAAGGTGGAGACCTCAGTTTCTATAGTCCTCTGTCACTTATGGGCAAAGATCATTTGCTTCTATATGATTGGCTTGACTGCTGGATCGATGTTCAGGAAGTGTGTAACTATGGATGGGTCAAAACCTTCCATTTCATGTACCGACCAAGCGAACAAAGTGTTGTATTATTTTAAGAGTCTTATTACCTCTAATTTGATAAGTTCCGACATCTTTTGAACTATTTTGACTTCCTCGGTTATGCAAAATCATCATTTTGGACTGATTCGGTGTCTTCTCCTAATTGCATCTTTTGGAGTTTGCCCGCTGCATGTTCTACCTTATTGATAGAGTAAACAATGGGTTGTTTCTCACTTCTTGTAATGGATTTCATGGCTATGACCATGCATTGGCCCGCTATCTTTTTTATCTTCTTGGACTATCACTACTCTCGTTGGAGTTGGAAATTTCATAATGAGATTGTAAGGTGACCAAATGGCTCAATCCACATTCATCCATGGTCTAACTATTATTGTATCAAAGAGACTTGGTACGTCTATCACCATGAAGTAGCCGAAGATTGTACACTTCTTGTAATCTTGTCCAAGTGTTATTGGTAAGTTGATGTTACTGAGTGGCCATTTAGCCCTTTCCCATGAAACCGACTATTGAGGATGTTGGCCTTTTGAAATCTTCTCTTTTGAATCTAGTTTATCGAAGCAGTCTACGAATAGTAATTTCACCGTACTTCTATCTTCAGCAAAGAACCGAAGTACATCATAGTTAACTATTTTTTATGTAATGACTAGAGGATCGTTATGAGGTGATGTGCTAGGGACTATGTTTTCTTCGCTGAACGTGAATGCTTCGCTTGGTGGCATTCTTTTCTCAAAAAGCTCTTGTGGAGGTGGGAACCTTGATTTTGGTTTCCATGCATTGACAAGCATTGTTCTAGTAGACCCATGGATTGCGTAAATGACATTTTCTAGACAGGGTTACCGATGTTATCACCTAGATCTGTAACTTTTGACATCTTGGGTTTTGGTTTCATCTGATTCTAGGTTATTGGTAGGATCTTATCATTTCCATAGGTCACGAATCCCCCTGATTGGTTTTACACTCTTCTACACTAAGGGAGCAGTCCTTGTGGTTGTAGCTCATTTGCCTGTCTCCTTAAGTTGTTATAGCTGTTTGTGTCATGCTCATGACCCTTCTTTGATGGAGCTCTCATGGAGCTAAGGTCTCTAAATTGTTCCCCATGATTTTTCCAGATATCCCTCCAAGATTTGGTTAGTGGAGTTTCAGTGAAGGGTGATTGATGCACAAATGATTTTCTCCCCCTTGTGAGTATTCCCTCCCTTTCTTTTTGGTTTCTTATCTGATTAATGGGTTTTCTCCGATTCTTTTTTCACCTCTTTCATTTTTCAACTTCTTTTTTTTTGCTTCCTCCATTCTGATGAATTTCTCTACCGCTTTTCGGAGGTCTCTTATGTTGTCTGGTATGTCTGCTGTGAGTTTCTTGTAAAACTCCCCTGATCTCATGTCGTTCACGAGTGCTTCTAACTACATTTGGTGTGTGAGATCCTTGACCTCCAGACTTTCTGTGGCGAAGCGATTGAGGTAATCCGCAATTCTCTCCCTGCTTCATTGCGAAATGTTCATCAAGTCCGCGAATGTCTTTGTGAACTTCTGTTTTTGCTAGAATCTACACATGAACTGATCTACTAATTGGCTCCAACTTTGTATTGTTCTACTAGGTAGGTTGTCATAACAAACTATTGTTGTTCCTGCTAGGAGAATTGAGAAGGCTTTGCATACCAGTTGGATAGGTACATCTAGAAACCTCATGTTTGTTCGGTAGGAGTACAAGAATTCTTTTGGGTCAGTTTTTCAATCATATGCACTGAACTGGGTTGGTAGCTTGAATCCTTTTGGCATTGTAATGTTTTGAAAACTTTTCGTTAGCGGTGAGAGTCAAGCTTAACCTTCGATATCGTATTCTATGTCCTCCATTTGAACGCTAATGCTTTTGTTTGTTTCTTCTTTAATTTTTTTTGTTCTTGCAATGATTCCTTTGGCCCATGGTAAATTTAACGAATCGCTTGTATAGATGCTCTCCTTTTGCTTTTGTCAATGTATGGCGAGAACTCTTGCTCATCTTCTGACTCCTAAATGTCCTCTGTATTCGATGAAGGAGTTGTCTTTGGTAGAGGTGGAGGTGGTGGTAGTTTTGAATCCAGTAGTTCTCTGTGCATGTTAGTCTGGCTTCTAGGCATCATGGTTCAGGTTAACAATTGAGTTGATACTTCAGTCCCCACATACGGGGCCACTGATGTGGTTTGGACTCCTAGAACAACAATGACCTTATTTGCAAGAAGATCTCCTGCCAGAATATCTTGGATTGTATCCGGGAGAAAGTCTTTGATGGTAAAGTTAGTATTCATTGTTGAATGCTAGAATCTTAAAATGCTATTGTAGTTACCTATGTTGATTCTTTCATCTGATTCCCTAAGTCCCTGGTCATTGGACATGCTGATTTACCTTCTATCATGGGACATGATTCATAATTTGTGGCTATTGCATTGGGTTTTATGAGGTTACCTCTTGCGAGTTCATGATCTTTGTGTTGTGTTATACGTAGTTATCACTTAGTGTTCATTATGCTGGTTCTTGTGAGGTGGTCTCCTTGGTTTGCTATGCATGGTGCCTCGATTTCTTGCCTTTCCTGCGTACTTACCTCTCCTATACCACTTAAGTTTATAAAACAAACATAGAGACGAAGTTGGTCACATCTCATATTGAATTCATATGGTTATTTCAACATGAGTCCGATATCGGATTGGTATATGTAACTGCTTGGCTGATAATATAAACAAAGGGATGATATCAAACTCTTGTAGATTTTAAATCGACTGATGATATGACCAAGAAGCTGATATGAAGTCGAAATTTGTCAGTGGATAAACAGTCAATATCAGTTACCACTCGGATTGAAGTTGACTGGTTGAATGAACACATCACGAATACCAAACGCCATCAATCGAGGCGTAGATGACTTCGCTTCGATCAGCGGAAAACAAAACGTTTAAACCGAAGCTTAATCGAAGCCGACTCCGAAGTCCGAACCCTAAACTCGGCCTAACCGAAGTTTAATTTGATTGTGCAAGATGTTATTTGCACCACTGTGATATCAGAAATGTATATGTCCAATGTCATCCCTATCACCACGATGACCTAAGCATATATACAAATATGGCCCCACAAACAATTTTGCTGAACCAAGTTAACATAATTTTAATGTGTGAAGATGAAGAGATCATAACAAGATCATGGGATTGTTTGGAAATTGATAAATGGTGGGTAGAAGTGGGGTTTGGAGAAGGAAAGCAGCGTAGTAATATTAATATGGAAAACATCATTATTAAAAGGGTTAAGAATGGAAAGGTGACAAGCTTTTTCCTGCCAAAAGTCAAATAGGCCCAATATATCATCCATCATAATGATTCATTTCACCCCCTTTGAGGTAGAGATGTGCAGCCAAGATTCATCATCATTTGCGATCTGGATATCTTTGTTTTTGGTGAGAAAAGGAAGTCTAGAATATTTTTAAAATTAATACTCACTACTGTCATGTCAAATTGAACACTTATTTCTTTTTTACTATTCTTTATCAAAGTTAAACTATACATTTAAATAAATATATAAGTAACAATATTATCATATGTGAGCAGTTAAATTCATCGTAACAAGTAGTTTCTAAATTTTAATTTTGTATTTACCGTTATTATACGTAGTTAAATATATTAACGATCAAATATATTTCTTAAATAACGTGATAATAATTTCTGTAATTTTATCTGATACAAAGGAGTACCCTAATATCTATTGCGAATAGTTATTTATACCTTTTGATTTCGTACATCTCACTTGGTACATTTTTTTTAGCGTAAACATTTCATTGACTCAAAATTGGGCCATTAATATAAAGTTGTGAGCTGTTTAGCATTTTTCTCTCTCGATATTCCTCAGCTGCAAGTCCCCCCTCGAAACTTTAAAAACACTAAAAGAACATGTAATACTCACTCCTTCCTAATTTAAAGTTTAAAATTACTTTTCGCACAAAATTTAAAATAAGTTTGTCCGATATCTTTTTAATGGATGATGACAATAGCTTCACATAAATTAAATAAATAAAATAGTTATAACCACATATATAGAGCTAAATATAGAAAGTTTAGAAATAAGAAATTATTACTGAGACAAACCAAAAAGAAAAGTAGAAAACTATTACTGGAACGGAGGGAGTATACCATACCATAAAGTAAATACTGTATCATTTACTACTCCCTTTATTCATCTAATATTGACACTTTAAATTTGGACACAATTATTAAGAAGATACTAATTTTGTGGTACAAATTAAATTGAAAAAAAAAAGTATAATATGTTTTTTAAACTACCTTAAAACACACTAAAAATAGAAAGTATCAATGAAAAATGAACAAACATAAAAGGAAAGTGTGCCAATGAAAAATGGACGGAGGGAGTAAGAATGACACTTAGCGGTAGGATGCCATAGTTGCATTAAGAATAAGCGATATCACAGGCAAACAATCTGTCATAATCTCTTGATGTAGTCTTTCTTTTGTTGTGATTTCTTGAAATCCTTATAAGCAACTCACGAGTTCCGCATGAGGAGGATATAACACTTTTATTTGTTTTTGTAAATTTAACACGCCTTTCTTTTATGAAAAGATTCGTATAATTTCATCCACTCATTTTACTTTTTCTTTCTAAATTTAATTTCAACCACTTTTTTTATTCACCTAAATTTATAATGTCCATCCAACGGAACGGAGATTGTAGAAACTTTATTGTGTATGCCTTTAATCTGCACCTTCGATGGTATTTGGCAAATATGAGACCACCACTAGGGGTGTTAAAATAGACCCGTAACTCGTGGGTCAAACGTGTTATCTAATTTTAAACCCGTATGAATATGGGTAAAAAGGGTAATGATTCAAACTGGTACTTGAAAATTTTGGGTTGAACGATTTGGGTTTGTGGATTGACTGCGGGTTTTCACCCATGTGGGTTGGTATATAAACCCATATGAGTCAATATATAGGTTGAAATCCGCAGATTTACCCATATGAGTTGGTATATAAACCCATATGGATCAATATATAGGTTGAAACCCGCGAGTTTTACCCATATGAGTTGATACATGTATGGGTTTATATATGGGTTGAAAACCGTGGATTTACCCATTTTTAACCCGTGAGTTGAATGACTTTCAACCCGGGGATTTCAACTCGACCCGTTTTGACCTGACCCATTTTTTATCATCATAAAATGGGCCAAAATGGGTCATACCCATATTTTTTAATTACCCATTTTACCCAACCCGTATTTGACCCGTCCGCCCATTTGCCACCCCTAACGGCTGATGAATGATTGACTCTTACTTGGCTTTACATAAATAAACACTAATAACTAAGATTTGACCTTAATTAATCAATGGACCATTATTTGACTTTCCATACATAAACACCAATAAAAATGTTTGACTTTAACTAATTAACTATCAACCATCACTTGACTTTCTATAAATAAACATTAATGGAAAATTTTTAAATTTAACTAATTAATGGTCAATAAGGTTAATCATAAGGTTAGTTATAACTACTTAATGGTCAACTTTTATTTGACTTTCCATACATAAACTCTATTAAAAATGTTTGACCTTGACTAATCAACGATTAACCCTTACTCGACATTCATACATAAACACTAATGAAATGGATAGAACTTAAATAATCCATGGTCAATCCTTACTTAACTTTCCATATATAAACACTAATAACTAAGTTTTGACATTAATTAATCAATTGTCAACCCTTATTTGAATTTCCATACATAAACACTTACGAAAAAGTTTGACCTTGATGAATTAACGATCCATCAGTACTCGACATTCAATACATAAAAACTAAGGAAATGGTTAGAAATTAACCAATCAACGGTCAACCCTTACTTGACATTCCAAATTTAAACACTAAATAAATAAGGTTTTACCTTAACTAGTCAACAGTTAACCCCTACTTGACTTTCCACACATAAACACTAAAGAAAAGGTTTGACCTTAACTTATTAACGGTCAACCCTTACTTGACTTTACATATATAAACATAAATAAAATGTTTTGAATTTAACTAATCAACGGTCAATCCTTACTTGACCTTTCGTACTTAGACACTAATGAAAAGGTTTGACACCGACTAATCAATGGTCAACCATTATATTGACATTCCATACATTAACACTAATGAAATGGATAAAAATTATCTAATCAACGATCAACATTTATTTAACTTTCTACATATTAACACAAATGAGAAAGTTTGATATTAAGTAATTAACGTTCAATCCTTACTTGACTATCTATATATGAATTCTAACAACAAAGATTTATCTTTAACTAATTAATGATTAATCCTTGACTTTATATATATATATATATATATATATTATAATAAGGTCTGACTTTAACTATTAAACGAGCATTCCCTATTTGACTCTCTATGTATAAACATGCATAACATGCTAACAACATAAAATTTATTTTAATTCAAAATAAAAATATAAGTATAATATTTGATGATATTGACATTTTTTTTAAAAAATATGAATATATTGTGGTGGAAATTATTTCAGCCTAAATCCAAACTCATAAGCCCAAATGACTTAAGGCTTAGCATATATAAAACACAAATCCCAAAACCTAGTTATAGATGCCTTAAAATTTTCTTCTCCTCCGTTCAAAGCCGATATGGTCACCTTCAACCCATTGCTACCACAACCAATCGGAGCCCCGAGACTGCCGCCATCATCGGCGCCCATCGCTGCCACCGAGAGTGCATCTAGCGGCGCATACCACCTCCAGCAACACTTGCACCACTACCAAATGCCACCACCACCAAATACCACAACCGAGAACCTCTAGCATTGCCTCGCCTTACCTCGCTGCCAAGATTTCCAGACTTGCCCTCCCGCGCGCGTCCGCCTGCTCCGTCGCACCACCAGCTGGATTGCTCCGCCGTGCCACCAGATGCACCATCAGCCCAATGAATAGGTGCTCAGATTCGGTGTATTTAAGGTGTATTTTGTAAATTCAATTTTGTTAACCTGATTTGGCCGGAAAAGTGTTGGGTATTCTTTCCTTAAAAACTCCTATTGATTTTGAACCACCAAAAGTATAATCGACGTCAATTATACTTCTGGTGATTTTTTCTTAAAGTTTCACATTCGGAACATGCGACATTGCACAATTGTTGTTCAAATCTTTTACTGTGATTTTGGTTTGGTGCGACAGTGCACTGCGTTTGGTAATTTAATTTTCTACCTCGGTCATTTTTTGAAAAACTAAGGTAAAAACTACTTTTTACCTTGGTTATGAATCGAGGAAAAAATAGAATTTTTACTATGTCTACATTTACCTCAATTTTTGTAGTGCTGAAAATCGAGGTAGAAACCCCTACATAATTGAGGTAAAAGGTGTCGTTTCTTGTAGTGCCTATTTCTCTAGGTGGTAAATTGGTGAGGAATTCTATGATTGACTTAGTGCCTCTATCAATGTTATCCCATTTAACCTATTTGAGAACCTTGACATAGGTGAGTTTAAGGACACTAGGGTTATTGTCCAACTAGCTATCCACTCTTAAGCTAACCCTAGAGGTATAGTTAAGGATGTTATGGTTAGGGCAGACAAGCTAGTGTTTTCGGCGGACTTCTATGTCCTTGATGTAGTGCACGATGGAGGTGCACCCCTAGCTTTATTGGGGAGGCCATTCCTGAAAACATCAAGGATTAAAATTGATGTCCATTTGGGAACACTAACCCTAGAGGATGACGTTGGTAAGGTTGGGTTTGAAATTTATACTTCCAAGCATGGATCACCTATTTCTTCTCTTATGTGCAATGACATATATTTATGTGATGAACTTGTTCAATGAGATGAACCTTGCGTGATTGATGATGATGAAAACCTTAATTAGTTCCTTGATGAAAGTAATGAGATAAATCATGTTTTGAGCTTTGATTGTGATGACAATGTTGATGATACCTATGCCACGCATGAGCTTAGTGATGATATTTTTACTATGGATTCTATGGTCACTAAAATTCAGTGGCTGGTGGAGAATGGCGAGGATTTTAAATCTCTCCGACCACCTCCTAAATCCGAGGAATTGGTTAAGAGATCAACATTAGCTAAGATTACTGATTTTGGTTGTGATGATGTGCTACCCACCATTGAAACCTTGCATATTCTATCTTCTTTCAATGAGAATTTTGATAATACATATGTTGATACGCATGATTTTGATGTTCCTTGTTTGATTAAGAATGATTTGCTTCCAACTGCAAACACAAACATGCAGCGCAGAAGGAAGTGGGTTAAGGAATTCAAACCTCCTAAATCTTGTCCTACTCCCAAAATCAACCAAAATGTGTCAACCATAGTGAAGGATGAATGTGTTTGGTACGTATCTCCTAAAGTGAATGGTAAGCCTAAGGTAATGTGGAGACCCGTCCATAGAGACATGGTTATGGGCGGTGTTAAGGATGGTGATTATGGTGATCCACTGGCTTATTTTTGTTAGCTTTTGAAAATGCATGAAAAAATAAGTAGTACGCCGACAATAAATAAATAGTGCTCTTATTTCATGTTGGTAGGTTTTGGAAATTTTTGTGATTTTTCGAAAGTGTTTGATTATTGGTGGTATTTTAGGGATTAATAGTCATGAGATTTTGGCTGCAACACTACTATACTCAATTTTTATACTTTTGGGTGCAGGGAATTTTGTAATGAAAAGAAACAACTGAGCTTAGCACGGGTCATGCTAGACCTCGTGCCAGAATGCAAAGCACGAGGCTTTCATACAGCAAGGGCCGTGCCCGAATGAAGAGCATGAGCCATTCAAACAGCATGGGTCATGCCATATGAATGCCACCCGTGCTGCCCAGGTTGACCAATCAGAAGGCACGAACCTATTTATAAATACGCCCAGACTAACCCTTGTTCTTCACTCTTCTTTTTCCTTCACCAGTAGCCACAAAAGGCGAGCCATAGCCATTCCTAAGCTTAAAAATCCCATAATTTCCTCATTTATTGACCAAATCCCCTCAAATTTGTCCTAAACTATTCCCCTATAAAAACCGCACAAAGCCCATAGCCAATTGTTCCAAAAACACCAACAATATGCCTGGATTCTTGAAAAAAGCAGCTAAGCCTCTTCTTCAAATTTTCTCCCAAATTTGAAGATTTGCTCTGTTTCAAGTGTTAAGGATTGCTAGAATCTACTCTAGGAGGAGTCCCGCACAATCCACGAGCATCAATCCACCGGATTTCATCATTATCCTCTACTTAGGTATCGACCAAACTCCTTGGAAAATAATTTTGGAACTTTTTTGAAGGATTTTTGAATATATTATATTTAGGACTATTAAGGGGGATTGAGTGTGATTACATCTCTTTATGGGTGAGTTTGAGTGTGGGTAGTTTTTGTGATCGTTGGGTTGTTAGGTGCTAATTTTGTGCTATATATTTGTTCTTGCTGTCATTATGCCACAGAGACAAAGGGTTGGCCCTTGCATTCCCTTTATTGGGTTGCACACGCTCTGTGTGGAACATCCGGAGCCATGTAAGTGTCTTATGGGATACCCCATCCTGGAGACCAAGTTTGTAGATGAGAGGGCCATCAGGGACCTCAAACTCTACAAACTGGCCAAGGAGCTCCTGACGAGGATTGGGCTAAAAGGATTCATGAATAATTCAGCCCCCACCTACACTAGGTACACCCTAGAGTTCCTAGCGACCGTCAAGCCGGAGGTCAATAGGTTAGGTGAGAAGGTGGCTAAGTTACATTTGGGGAACGAGGCCCAGTCTATGACTTCCAAAGATATTGCTGAGTGCTTCAGGTAAAAGTACTTGACTGATATGAATGGTTACTCCGAGGATAGCTCAGGGTTTGATGTTCATACATTTTGGCCCGCCATCACCTGATGACTGTGGAAGAAGGCAAGCTGGAACTGTGATGTACTGCACCCAACACTTAGATATGTGGCAAGGCTATTGAGTATAGTGGTGATGTGCCATAAAGAGGCCACCCTTGCTAGTGAGTGGGACTGTAGGATCCTATGGTTGAATTGCATTGGGCGAGCATGTGCTGATCTGGTACAGGACTTTATTACCCAGTGTTACAACATTTCCATGAAGCCTGTGTGCAAGATAGCAGTTGGGGGTATGACACCACTCCTAGCTTCTCATTTTGGCCTGCCAATGGACGGGGGTATGCTAGAGAACTTAAACTCCACGTACACCCTTACTTTTGTAGCCATGGTGGAGGCAGCGATGATACAGCTGGAGGCTAGGGTGATTTACTGCTGCTATAAATGTGCCAATTTCATGAAACTCCCTCAGTCCAGGAGAACCAGACTATCCTTGATATTCACACTTCAGGCTCTTCTTATAAGGCCAGATTAGGGTGCATATATAGTAGTGGAGACCCCCATATTGAGCAGAAAGATGAGCAAGAGAGCAGGATGACAGATCCCCGATGGACGAGGATCTAGTTCATTGATGTGTCTATTTTATGTGCATATTTTAGGATATTTTGGAATCACTTTTGGGCTCTTTTTTCATCTAGAGCTTGTGTTTTACCTTGAAATTCTCTTAGGAGTGCTAGGAGCGACTTGTACGCTCTTTTGACTTTTCTAGTGAATTTTGTGTGATGAGGCAATAAAATCGCTACTTAAAGACTGAAGACCATTGAAGACCATGAAGTTTATCTCATTCAAGTCTTCAAGTCAAATGGTGTTGATGATTTGATAATTGCTAGATAAATGTGATAATGTCAAGCTTTTTGTCATGTTTTTTTGTGTAGCAAATAGGAGAGGTCTATGAACGTTGAATGTTCTTGGCTAATATTGTGTAAATGCATGAATTGGCTCAATGCTTAGACACAGTGTGGAGTTTATAAGTGTTACCAAGCTTTTTGATTCTTCGTACTCAATGCCGTTAATGGGATACCTTTAGGAATTTCTTGACTAATTCTAAATCACCCCATCCTTTTTATATTCATGAATATCATGCTTGATGTACTCTTTAAAATCTTTCTTAATGAATAATTAATATCCTATGTTGGCATACACATTAGTATATGAGTCATGTATGGTGCAAGTATCTTTTGTCCCCTTTGGTAATAAGGGGAGTGAAAGTCCACGACCGTGTGGGTGTATGCACGTTGGTCATGAGCATCAATCTGATGACCGTACGCTAGTATGACTATAAAATGGTAGCTCGGTAGGTGAGGGCATGATATTTAGTAGCAACCAAGGCTGTAGTAATTATACACTTGTCATTTCAACCCTAGAGTCATCATGAGATACCAATCTCATTAGGTTTATAGGCCTAGGGAGAAGTATTCATAGTGGAAACCTGGGATGCAATTGTTTACGAGGAAGAGGAGTGCATAATGGCTGGGCCACTTGACACACTTTCCTGATTACGGAGGTGGTGCCGATAGAATAAGACGTGCGCACCTTTATGTGACATATAAAAGAAAGTGTTGACTATCGACTACACTCTGTAACATAAACATTAGGATAGGTTTACATGTCTTGTATTTGATAAAATCTAAGATCAAGGTATTCTACCGATCATGTAAAGCAAATGTTCACAAGTGTTAGCTTAATATAGTTTACTCGCTTGTTCTTGCATGTTCAGTAGTTTATAGATAAACACCCCAACCCATGCTTGCAACATTGACTATTCCTGACACACAATCAGATTGACCATCTAATTGCAAGTTTTCCATAGTTAACTTTAAAATTTATATCATCTCTATGGATAACCCCGGACTTGCCACTTGCTACCTTTTTTTGGTAGTGTAGGAGTGAGTATGGGAACAACATAAAAATCTCTATCTTTGGTCTCTGGCGCTCCTTGGGTATTTTGGTAAAAGCAACGACCCAGCAGAGTGCAAATCACTTGTCAATATCCTACAACAGTTAACACACTGCTAACTGATTCTATACAGTTGGATCCCTTAAACCCATTCATCCAAACTTTCTTCCTCTACTGAGTGTTAACCGAGAGGCATCTGTGACTCCTCTATGGTTTCCATCTCATCCCCACTAATAGATTGTATAAATTTTTGCAATTTTTCCATATATACTCTTAGGAAGTTTTATAATGCTTCTCGAGTAACTGGTAATACTCAATAGTACAAAATTTCTAAGTTGCGGCTTTCCCGCATGAGATAGATTTTTTGAACCCCAACTGTTAACCTCTTTCTTATTTTTTTCAGTAGTACTTCACAATCTTGCTTATCTCATTTTACTGAAGAGCGTGGAAAACTCAAATATTTCACTAGGAATTCATATCTTTGACATTTAGTCTTTTTGGCTGATCTTCCTGAATATCCATATCCATACTTGAAAAGAAATGTTTGATTTACTAACATTGATCTCCATACCTCAAGTATTCTGAAAAATACTCATGATTTTCTCCACATGCTGAAGAGATTTATGATTTGTAGCACACAATAAGAGGAGGTCATCTGCAAACATCAGAGAGTGAATCCCTATTTTTCCACACCTTTGATGAAATCCACATGTTTCTAATTATAAGCCATACTCAACATTCAGCTCAGAAATTCCATACATATTGCAAATTGCAAGGGAGACATAGTATCTTCCTTTTTTACTCCTTTTCCAGCTTTAAAATCCACTGTGTAATTACCATTCACAACCAAACAGAAGGAAGAACATTTAATGCATCTCTCATTCCAACCAATCAACAATTCAGGAAATTTCAACAACCTTATATAGTTTAGCAAGAAATTCCATCCCACACTGTGAAAAACATTACTTATGTCCAGTTGTAGAACACAGTTAGGTCTAATAGTCAAAAACTTATACCTATGCAATAATACATGAGCTAGAAGCAAATTATGAGATACATGCATACCTTTAATAAATGCACTCTGATAAGTGTTAATTATATCAAGTAAAACATTACTCAGTCTACCACATAGAATTTTAGTGGTAAGTTTATAGATTACTGAACAATATGCATTAGGTCAGATGATACCTGGGGTAGCTCTTTTTTTAGGAATTAGGTATATAACTGCATTACTAAAGCTGGTTGGTATCTCTTCCCCTTAAAAAACTTCATTACAACTTTATTAACTCCTTCTCCAATCAGTTGCCAATTTTCCTTGAAAAATGGCTAGTGTAGCCATCATTCCCTAGTCTCTTTGAGGAGTGGATACTTCTTAGAGCCTTCAAAATTTCTTCGAATTTCAATTCCACCTGATGGTACACTTCCAAAACTTTTTCATAATTCACAGTATCCTTATCAATGCTTCCAGTTTAAGAGTTTTTACTTAATTGAGTTTTGGAATGCAAAACCAACTGAACTTCAATTTCCACCCGTGTACTAATTACAGTATCCCCCACCTTCATACTAACAATATTGTTTCAATAATGCTTTGTTTTAATAGCAGCATAGAATTTTTTTGTTGGTTTCACACTTTCATTCATCCATTCCATCTTCGATTTCTGCTGCACGAATCTATATTCAGCTCCCTGATAAAGCTCAGCTAGCTGCCTTGCTTCCTTCTCAATTCTCTACTTTTTTCAGTGTTTAAATACTTCTGAGCAGTTCTTCATGTCTGTCAACTTTCTCCGACCTTCACCCTTATATTCCCAAATTCAATTATGGTTAATTTAGCCAAAGGCTTTTCTAGTGCCTTTAGTACAATTGCCAAAATCCTGCAGATAGTTAATCTCTCTACTAGACCATACATGTTTCACTGTTTCCTTATATAATTGGGAAAGAGATAACATGTTAAAGTATTGGAAGGATTTTTTTACCCTTCTCCCCAAGTTATGAAACTTGATTAACAAGGGAAAATGGTCTAAAATGGTTTCACTCTTGACTTCACAAATCACATTTTTCATTTTCCCCAACCAAATATCATTTATCAACCCTGTGTCAATTATGCTTTGTATTCTATCATTTCCCATTCTACTGTTACACCAAGTGAAATTGTTTCCAGTGGTTTTATTGCTCTATAGTTCAAGCTCATACACAGTGTTCTGAAAAGCTGAGCATTCTTTTTCCTCCATAGCTTGTTCACCAACTCTATCTGCAACTACCAAAGGGAAGTTAAAATCACTTGCCAGCAACCATGGATGATCTCTTTTCCCCAAACTCTCTAAATACTTCCATAAGTTCATCCTTTTAACTGTATTAAAACCATATACCATAGTGCAAAAATATAACATCTTATTCCTTTTCAACCTGATTTTAGCATCTATCCACTGATCACCTTTGTTCAGTAAATTAACTTCAAACAATATGATCACCATAGAATCCATATCTTTCCTCCTAACATCACGTCTCCATTTGTTTCCAGTTTCCAACCTAAACCTAATTTACACTACATATCCTTTTGTTTTTCATCTTGACCTTAGTTTCAAGCAAGAACAACAATCCCACTTTGTTATTAAAATAAAAGTATCTTACTGTTCTATGCTTACTAAGCTTAATCAGACCCCTTATATTCCAGCTAGCCCAGTGTGCTTCTCTCTTTTCTAGTAATTTTCGCTTTCCTAGTTTCTGGAAACACAGACTCTACTGAATTCCATTTCACAGATCTCATTACAGAGTTCAAGTCCACTTTTTTCTTTTTCTAACCCCTGACCAATCGTACTCTGAGCAGAAGATTTAGCTTCTCCACATTTCAGTTTAACTGGCAAATAAACTTTCCATTATTTCCTGGTTTCAACCTGTATTTCTTCCCTTCTACAATCCTCTCCAGTATGTCCCAGCTCCATGCATTTTTACATCTAACTGGCCTTCATTCATAAACGATATTCTGTTACACAATTACTTTATGCTCATTCAAAAAAAGTATTTTGTGTAGAATACAATGTCCTACTTTCATACTACCCCCATGATTGTCTTTTGTCATCTATCATCTCAGCTTTCTTTGAACATTCACCTTCATTCACCTTGGTTAGTTTTTTGGATGGAGTCAACAGACCCAGATTCTCCAAATCTTCAACCTCTTTCTGTGTTAAATCCGAACCTCCTGGTGTTTTTACACTTTCCTTATTCTGAACACTTTTCAAACCTTCTAAATATCCATTTTGATCTGTCTCCTTCTCTCCTCTAATTTTTGGGTCATTTTCCCTCAAACAAACTATGGTTTTCTTTGCCAACTTCTTTCCTCCAGATTTGCCCATAGCAAAGAAGTAGAGCACACCCAATCCAGAAGACAAGAAAAATCGGTGAAGAACATATTAAATATGGTTCGATTCTTAGTTTTGATTTTGTAAATGGTCAAACTAATTAAAGTGAATCGAATAAATCAAAACATCATAAAACAAAACCGATGTCCATAAAAAAAATCTTAATGCAAGAGTTTTTTTTATCAAGATATATATTTTATTAATATTTAAATATAGATATTACGAAAGTAAGCAGTTTGTGAAATGGCTAAACTGGTTCTCGAGACTTTGAACACAACATATTTATTGGATAAACCACTGCTTCGTTGGACTAGTGGATTGATACATCCTTTAAGTACTTACGAGTCTGTGTGCAAAATGGTAGACTCACAACCTTTAATATTGGATGCTACCATTACTTCTTGGGTGCTACCATCACGTAATTTTGTGCTATATATTTGTTCTTGCAGTCATTATGCCACAGAGACAAAGGGTTGGCCCTTACATTCCCTTTATGGGGTTGCACATGCTCTGTGTGGAGCATCAGGAGCCATGTAAGTGTCTTATGGGATGCCCCATCCTAGAGACCAAGTTTATAGATGACCTCAAACTCTACAAACTGGCCAAGGAGCTCCTGAAGAGGATTGGGCTAAAGGGATTCATGAAGAATTCAAACTTTAATATTGTTTGTGTGCAAAATAATAGACTTACAACCTTTAATATTAGATGCTACCATTACTTCTTGGGTGTATTCAAGCCCCTCTTGTAGAGAAGAACACGATGTTCATACTCCTACCCTTTCACTGAGCATTTGGTGTTCTGATACTGGTTCGAAACTCTAGAATGACATATTTGACAAGCGCCCGATTAATGTTGAAATCTTAACCAAGATCCTCGTTCCAAATAATCTTGCTAGTTTTATTAGCTTAGTAACTACATAATTATTGAAGTAGTATGTACAAAAACCTTTTTGAATCTCATACATCGGCCTTTTCATTCACGGATAATGCGATCGCACTAGCCGTTTAAGCATTTTCCGTGTCGGAGGTCGCTTATAGCCCTTACAATTCTAACACAAAGACTCATGGGTCATTGGATGGTTTATTTGGGACAACCATCGTGAAACCCCTGCAACATGATTCAGCTTATCAACAAAATATCCATATTGTTGACAAGTCCCGATGACTGAATAAAGAAAATCTCCACTATAACAAATACATCCCAAATTTTACCAGATTTGTCCCTTTTTAGCCGAGGCTCCAAACTTTCATCCGGATCCATGAGAATGTTTCCTCTCTTCCTACCCGTCATATCTAATGAAGCCTTTGTTATGAATTTGGCAAGTTTATTTTTGACTCATCTTGGTCTTTAATAACTAGCATTTTGTTTTCCTCTTTTACTCTTCCAGAATCCAATACAACAGCCTCTTGTACATATTTTGTTTTCTTTTTCATGTGAAGTAATCTAGAGTCAGGTACAACATGAAGATGAGTTACCTGGCCATTGATAAGTTAGTCTCCACCATCTTCAGTTTTTGTTGTCGAGATTTACATTTTGCACCTTTTGAAGAAGAGAAAACCAACACATTTGTTGCCTCTTTTTTCTTTCTTATTGAAGTCCTTTTATGGTAACATTGCTTCTTCTTTGGTGTCATCTCTTCACAACGATGCCTACCCATTTTTCTTGTCACCTGTTTGGTGGGTGAAAGAGAAGCCACTTCATCATTCTGCCTTGTATTCATTATTGAGTAGACTTTCTTTTTATTTATTATAATAAACTCATGTTGCAATTCCTTCCTTGAACATTTGGCACCCCACTTTGTAAAATGCATAAAATATTTATCTGGGCCTTGTTGAGGGAGTATAACATCTGAAGTATGCTCTAGCGTAAACACCACACGTGAATAAATCGACAATAAATTGGACTTGGTTACCTCCATAAATAATCCCTTATGGTCCATTTTTTCATAATCCCGAGATGAGAGACTCTGATCACAATCTGTCCTCTTGTTCCCAATTCTTTCATAAACTAAGCAAGTAATTAGTAGTTATTTATATTTGAGGCTTCCCTCGATTATCATTTGATATGGTTATTCTAATTTAATCGATCTCTGTATTGGCATCATTATATTAATGACTGATCTCACCCAAAAGAGCTTTTTACCCATGAAAAAATTTCCCCTCAATTGTATTTGGTTGGTGAACCCAAACTAGTTGTGATCTTGGATGATACGTCCCTTAAGTAGAATTCCATAGGCAAACCAGTAATATTCAATCAAAAATACTCATATGAAAATTCTTATTGATCTATCTTGTAGAATGGCTTGCAACTTTTCAACACCAAGAGATTATTTTTAATGTTTCATGAACCTCTGTGCAACACATATTTCAAGCCTCCTTGATTTGGGAAGAAGAACTTAAATATGTTTCTTTGAAATCGAACAATTTTGAAAGCAACTCTATTCCATGCTTGATGTAGAATAAGTTGCAGTGCTTGCAACTTCACTTCCTTATTTGATAACACTTTTCCAAAACACCTCTTCAAATCAGGGTGCATATGTGAGACATTTAAAATGTTTTTTGCAACCATCTCTAGTTGGGTTTTTCTTATAAAGCACTAGTAGGGAGCCTTCAATTAAAGGTAGCAGGTAAAGGCGATTCTTCAAAAACCACCTTTAATGAACAATTCCAAGCTTGAAAAATGCATTTTGTGTCTTTGGAAATTCATTTTAAGGCATTCTTTGGTTAATTAAAGGCAGTTTTTCAATAATTGCCTTTAATTAATTGAAGATGGTTCAAGGTTGAATCTCCTTTAATTGATCCTTTTTAAAGGCGGTTATGTCCAACCACCTTCAAAATTGATACTTTCCAAGTTCGTAAATGAGGAAGTAATATATTCCGCACTCGAAAAACATTTGGTTTCCATGAATTTGAGAGAAGATATAGTTTGTGAGTTCGTAAATATTTTGTGCCCTTTTTCCGAGTTTGGAATATGTTGTAATTGATGTCTTCATGCAAATGTTAAACCACGTGTAAAAGCACACTCATTTCCGACTTCGGAAAAATATTTTAGTTTTCGAGTAAAAGCACACTCATTTCATTATATGTAACAAAAAAAATTTGAAGTCAACATTCAATAGTCATTGCCAATACGAATAGAATTTGATTTGAGGATTCAAATTAAACAGTAATGCACTAGTCATCAAAAAGTAATGGTATGAGAAAGTTGACCAAAAAATAAACCAAAACTGGCGGGACGGAGGGAGTAATTTTTTTTGTTTTTATTAGTACTTCTTAGTAGGGATGGCAGTGGGGCGGGTTGGGTACGGGTTATGGTACCTCCATACCCATACCCACCTAAAATCTTTGTACCCATCCCCTCCCCATCATCCATGGTGGGTATGATATTAAAATCCATCCCCGCCCCGATGGGTATAACATAAAA
>JAULKJ010320091.1:0-10519 GCA_032355405.1 Rubia balearica
ATTATATATTTTTCAAAATGATTATAAAGCATAATTCAATTACAATAGTATCTACAATTAAATTAAATTCACCTAGAGGACACAAAATGCGTCCTCCAAATTTTTGTAAAAAATGAAAATGCAGAACCGGACAAAACCAATAAACAAGACTGAAATTAAAAACATAAAGAGGAACACACATTTACAAAATGCGTTTTCAGGTTTGGGTAAAAAAAGAAAAACAAAAATGCAGAAACAAAAGAAAGAAAATAGATTAAAAAAAGTGAAAAGGAAGGTTGCATTTCACAAATGCAATGCATGCAAAAAAAAAAAATTTAAAAATAAAAAGATGTACGTCCTCCGTTTTTGCATCCGACATGAAACACTGTAGCACCAAACATGACAATTTCTCGTCGGCACGGCCTAATTCTCAAAGCACACATAAACCCTAACAACCTAAGCATTACTTAACCGTATCATAATTCAAGACCAAACATTTCCTTCATGTGATCCAAGTACCTTTTCAACTATTAGTACTACCAAGTACCAACCAAATTAGCCTTGGAGGCTTCAGGGCCGCTTTTATTTTTTAACCTCAGCTCCGGAAACAGGGGATATATGCCACCAGAGATACGATTGAGAATTTTGGACTTTAAAAAAAAAAATTCCTGGCAGATGGTGTTGATTGCAGACAATGGCACTTGGCGGCGGCTAGGTTGTTCGTGGTGACTAATACGGTGATTTCCAGACCGCGGATGGAGGGCTGACGAGCAGTGGCGAATCCAGAAATTTTTTAATAGGGTAATCACTAATATATAAAAAATATATATTTAATATTAATGGCAAAAAAAAAATTTACATGGGGTAACCAAATACTAATACCCACCATTTTTTTTACCATGAGGTAACCATGGTTACCCCATGCCATAAGCTAGATCCGCCATTGCTGACGGGGGAAGTCTAGGATGGGGTGGCGCTGCTGAAATTTCACTGTATTTCAGTGGCAGCGGTGTTTCAATATAATTTTGAATTTTTAAAATTGAGTTACGTGTTAAAATGAATTGTTTTGTTCGAAAGTGACAACCCAGCAATCTAAATCTGAAGGTTCACTATAACCCTATTAATCTATTAAACTTTAGTTTGGTCGGAATTCTGCAAATCGATTTTACACTTGTTTTAAAAAAATAAAAATTCAGAAAAAGTGAAAGGACAATTATACCCTCAGTATCACAAATAATCTTCTTTTCTTTTTCTTTTTCTTCTTCTCAGATCTATCTTTTTTCTTCTCAAATTATTTCTCAATTTTGTTGCTTCTCTGCCAACAATGGATTTGCTTCTTCTCTGCCACCAGTGGATTGTCTCCACCTCGCCGTCATTGTTTCTTCTTCTTCTCTTCGTTTGCTTCTTCTTCTCTCACCGGTGGGTGGATAGCGCTGGTGTGGTGGGCTAGGTTTAGTGGCGATGGCTAGAGTTTGGTGAGGTGGGCTAGGTTTAGGCGGCTTTGACTAGGGTTGGTGGGGTGGGCTAGGTTTAGGCGATGGTGGTCGTGGGTTTTGCAGGGTGAGCTATATGCTCAATGATGATCAGAACATTGTGCAAATCCTCTTGGTTTGGGTATTCAAGAAGTTGCAGAACCTTCTTCTTCTTCCAGCTTTCGGGGTTCCATTTCCCCTGTTTACCTACCACGGTGGGCAGTATGAGGTTGTGCAGCGGTGAGTCTGGGCGGGGCACCCCCCGGGTTAATCCCGCCAACCTTTGCCCCTTCTCCACTCTAAATCTCCACTGCCAATCCACTCTAAATCTCCGCTGCTAATCCACGACATTTTCCCCTTCTCTAATTTCAGGTGGTGGTGGTGGAGAGTGGCGTTGGGTGAGACGACGGTGGAAGAAGCCATGGAGTCTGGGTGGGAGAGGTGGTGGTAATGGTTGGGGTTGTCGGTTTGCAGTGAAGATTAATCGACACAAGCTCTACTCCTGTTTGTCGTTACCTTTGCCAAACAAGGGTCGATCTGGGGTCGACGTTTGATTTAGAGCGGCGGGGCTAGTTGCTACCGATGGGATGGTGTCAGCGTTTGTGGTGATGGTTGGGGTAAATGTGGTGGGATGGTCGCCGATAGTGGCGGGGTGGTCGCCGACGATTGGGAGATGAGTGGTGATGGGGTTGGCGTTCAATTTAGAAATCTGATGTTAGCGTTCGATTTTGAGCGACGCGGTCGATGAGGTCGGCTGTTCTGGGTAAGGGTGGTGGGATGTTGCCGATGGTGGGTGGTGGTGGACCGGCGACGGGGAGATGAGGTGGTGCTAGGGATGACTGGGCGGACGGTGGCGGTGAAAGGGTGACTGCTGGTGGTGGCTGGCGATGAGAGGTGGTGGCTAGCGGCATGAGGTGGTTAATGGTGGAATAAGCAGTGTAAAATGTGGAAAAAAAGTTGAAATGGCCAAGGGCATACTTGCCATTTTAGGTCTAATCAATGGTTTAATTGGTGAGTCAACGCCGGAATGTGGCTTGGAGGTTATATTTGCACATTTCATCATAAATTTAGGGTTAGTTTGACACTTTCTGGTTTTACAGGGTTATATTGGCACTTTCAATCTAAAGGTAGTGTTAGAAAAATATTTAACCCCATTATAATTATAATCTAAACCCTCAGTAGCTAAAAGAGAGATATACTGAGGCACTAGTCAATATTACAATACTAAACAAAAGCCTATATGACAACTGGCAATGAGAATGACGCACTAACGATAAGTGGTTCACACAGTGTAGCTATAGTGTAACCATAATAATATCGACATGAGACTACCATCAAAACAAACACAATGAAGTATCAAATGAAACACACTCAAAGTATTCGTCCACACTTTTGATCAATAGTGAGGCAGTCAAAACAAAGAAAACTGAAACTCCCCAACTAAAGATCTGGCCCGTGTCCATTTAACCCATTAAGATCATTTGCATAAACTATGAGACTAAAATTAGTCATTTTAATTGCCAAAAATATGTTTTGTTAGCGCATAGAAATGACTTATAATACATAGAAATATCTCTAACTTAACCCCAAAAGGCTATAAAGACCTATTTAATCGAATTAACAATATAATTGGCCTGAAAATCCTAATGGACCAAAGTTTGCAGTTCTGATTTAAATCCTCAGAAAAATGGTATCACCAAAAGTCCATTGCTTTAACAACTTTGTGTTGGTTATTATTATCAAATTCCATGTGATTTTCATTATTTTGTTCAAATAATGGTTTTGTTTCTGTCCCTTGTATTTATAAATCTGGGATTTGTTTTTCTATGCCGACTATATGTATTAAGCTTTCAACACCATCAACTCCCCGTCCCTTGTATTTATAAGTCGGGATTTATTTTTCTTTGTCGACCGTATGAATCGAGGTTCCAACACTATTACCTCCCTGTCCCTTGTATTTATAAGTCTGGGATTTTTTGTCCCATCAACTGTATTAATCGAGCTTCCAACACAAACACCTCTTTGTCCCTTGTATATACAAGTCTGGGATTTTTTTTCTATTTTGATTGTATGTATCGAGCTTCCAACACCACCAACTCATCGTCCCTTGTATTTATAAGTCTGGAATTTATTTTTTAGTGTCGACTGTATGCATCTAGCTTCCAACACCACCAACTCCTCGCCCCTTCCACTGATACCATGATGGGATTTGTCACTTGAATTGCACTTGGATAAAACTTAGTTGATTTACCGATTGAAGTAAATGAAGATGATTGACTTGGCTCGTCAACTAGTTAGATAGCCAAAAGTGATAAAAGAAATTGAGTGAACAAAATGGAACAATTGAAATAGTTTAGTGGTCACAATTCATGAAGGTAAAAGGATAAAAAGATGACTATGCCTCTAACTATGTCACACAATTGACACGTGACATGACATAAATGAGTTTTAATGGATTGACTTGATAGAATGACCTTGACTAATTTATTTTGCAAGTTCGATGATCAAAAGTGGTTGAAAAAATTTCGTGGCCAAGACAGAACAATCAAGATAGTTTGATGTCGACAAAAATAATTTGTCCAAATGACTCCCGTAGCCCTTTAACTATCACAATCGTTCACCTTTGACCCATTTTGAAACACTTTTGACACCTCTAACTTACAAAATTGCTGAACCGTAGCCATTTCGTCAGGTCAAACCAACAATTTTAAGGGCAAAATTGATATTTCCCATTTTCTTTTCCTTCTATTTTTTCCTTTTCCTCCCCCTCCGCCACTAGAACCACCACCATGATAACCATCACCCTCCACCCCCACCTGAAAACCTCATTCCCACCACCATTCCGCAGCCCCAAAATTTCCCATTTCCCATTCTGTGCGGCTTCTCAACCTCCCTGCCATCGTCTGCCACATTCTCGACCTCTCTGACATCGTCTGCTCGTGCAGAAGCACACCGCAGTGCAAAAGCGCCGCCTAAGGTTGCAGAAGATAGCAGAAGTTTTGACCCAGGATTGCCTGTGAATTGAGAAGAAATTGTAGAAGATGAGAGATGGGAACAAAATGAGAATGAGTTGGGGATTTGGGATTTAGGAGCACAAATTGGTCAATACACATTTTATGGTTCTTTAAATATATCTTAGAGGGGGGAAACTATCATTTTATTTGACTCTGAAAAAAATCACAACTGACCTAATTTTCACATAAGACCAACAATTTAGGGGCAAAACAATCATTTCCTTTGAGTCTGATAATGACCAAAGTTGACCAATTTTCCAGATGTCACCAGGGGTACAAATGCACTTTCAAAATGTCACCAGAAGTACAAATGCACTTTCAAAAAATTGGAGGGTATATGTGCACAAAACAATGAACTGAGGGGCATAAATGCACATTTTTCTACATAAAATTACTCTACATATATGACTAAACTATGAGACATTATTAGTTAAGTCCAACGGCTACATCACCAACAACAAAAAAATAGTTGTAATTTCATGTACCACTTTCAGGATGAGAAATCACAACCATTATCATGGATACCAGGGGCGGAACTAGGGGGTGACGAGGGGGTGCACCAGCCTCCCCTACGATCAGCCGGACAAGAATTTCAGGCACTGAGCTAAAAAATGATGCTGATCCCGGAAATCCGCACCCTTAATTTTAAAGATTTTTCGCCATTGCTGAAAGCTCAAGAGCTCAACGAAAAAGACGATGGAACGACACCGTCTGAACACATTTCGTTTATAAAATTGATTTGGTTTTATTTCCTTTACTGCCATTACGTGGCTTTTGCCTTTAATGCATGTAACTATTACATGTATGGCAGTGTGGTGTGGGGATCTAGGAGTGGGTGGGCAGTGCTAATGGCTCTTGCTTATTTTGAGTTTACCTTTTCTTGTTTTACTAATTTAGTATATCCATTGAATTTTGATTTGTTTTTAGAACTTAACTTATTTAGCATCTTGTATAATAGTTATTCTTAATGTTATTTTCTTCTATATATAAATCTAATAAATCACAAAATCTTACAGATTGTTAGATGGAGTTATATCATAATTGATTTTACTAATGGGATAATTTGATTATTATTTTTATTTATTGAAACGATGTTTCTAGAATTCTATTTTTTTTAAATGTACTTTAATATATAATAATTATAATTTGATTCTAAAAATTATTAAGACAAGATTTTTCTTAATTGGTTTAATCATTAGTCGGTCTAACGAGATACTTTCTTCTAATAAATTTATGAGGTGGAACAAAAATTTCATATTACATAAATTATTATATTTATGTATTGAATTTATATTAAATGTAAAAAAGTTTTATTTTAAATTGCCTAATAGTTAGAAGTGATCACTTCATAATTATCATATATAATGGGGTAATTTAATATTTATTACAATGAGATTTCAATAATTTAAAAAACTTTCAAAATGCACAAAGTAATTTTTTAGACCAACTAGTCATGAGTTGTGGTAACTTTATAATTAATATAATTAATAGAGTTATGGGGGACTTGATATTGTTTTTATTTATTGCATCGAAATTCCTGTAACTTTGAAATTTTTTAAATAAATTATAATCTGACTCTTAAAGTTATTGAAGCGTTTTTAGTGATCGGTCTAACTGTTAGTCGTCGGTCTAACGGGAGAATTTCTCTTTAAAATGTATAGCTATTAACTATAAAATACTTATATATAGAAATATATTTTTTATTTTATTTTTTTCTATATGTTGGCAATTTTTTTATCCAAAATTTCATTTTATGGTATAAATATACATTTTATATTTATATTGTATATATTTTTGATAATTTAGTTATTTAATCATGAATTATACATTGTGATTCTTTTTTTTTTTAAATCTAGCCACCCCTTAAATTTGGCTCTGGTTCCGCCACTGATGGATACGATCTCATAATGTCAGACAATCCCAATCCAGAAATTGATTTAAAATTCACAATTTTTGACAGAGATATGTTTTGCATCTTGAACTTTATTATAAAAAGTGTGGATTAACCACTGAACCAAAAATTAATTCACTATTATAGTTCAATTTGTCATTGCTCGTTGGCTTGGTTATAGTTTAATTTGATACCGTTCATATCAATTCAGATCAGATCGGAAGAAAAAAAAAACTTTTAGAACGTTATGAATTCTGGAAATTATTGCATATTGGGCGGGGAATGAATTAACTATAGTGACTGGTGAGAGGTTATAATTAATTGAGAGGTTATAATTAAAAGTATACAGATGTAGCCGCTCTTTTAGATAGCTCTACATTATACTCATGTCCTGTCATATGCATTCAGCATTATTATCGACAACGTTCACTTCAGTCTAAATCCACCGCCTACATTGAAGAGATCAGCAATTGGTAGCTCATAGAGAAAAAAAATTATTAAATATACTCTCCATTCTTTACGTTTAGTGCATCTATTTCTGATATTTTGTAATTGATTGAAACATATAAAAGTTTATGAATGAATTAAACAATATTCTTTTACAAGTGTGACGATCATAAAATATGCTATATGAGGAGGTCCTCTGATGGGTAACTTGTTCTTAAATTATGGACAGTCGGCTGTAATACTCTCTATTTGTTAAATTACACACTAAATTTAAATATTTTAATTTTACATTGTTTTTTAAATATTTCCACGTTCAGATACACGCTAATACTGATTTTAACTTATAAAATATAATATTTGATTTTGTATAAAAAGAAATTATAACTTTTAAGATAAACATCGGAGTCACACATATTCATAAGTAGGGGTGTTCAAATTGCCCGACCCGGCCCGTTTTGACCTAGCTCATATGGATCGGATCGGGTCGGGTCAATGTCCCATTTGGGTCAAAATGGGCCGGGTCATGTTTTGACCCAAATCGACCCGTTTTGACCCATTTGCAATTTTACCTCATTTTCTTGAAAAAAATCATAAAATAATTAGTTTAATACAACATACTCACCATTAATTTAATTCGTAAACAAGTTTAACATTCTTGATTTTTTTATAAAACTAAAAATAATTTTGAAAATAATATATTTATTAATATATGAAATATATATTCATAATTTTATAAATAAATTTTAGTAAAATTAATTTTTTTAAAGGAATATTAAAAGTAGTCTAACTAATTAAAATGAAAATAATTATATATTTTTTATTAAGTGAGAATAATATGTAATTAAATATAATATAATATTCTTATTTTAAATTATATAAAAACAAATCATAATTTTATTTATTATTTAAATATTATTACATTTAAAATAATATATTTTATTTAAATAAATCATTAAAAAGTACTATTTTTAATATGATTTTGGTCGATTTGGGTCGACCCATGACCCAGCCTGACCCGGCCTGTCTCAACCCTAAACTATGAGAATTTTGACCCGACTCGATCCATTTGTCCCAAAATTTTGGGTCAATTTGGGCCGGAACAGCCGACCCGTCCCGACCCGACCCATGAACACCCCTACTCATAAGTTTATATATGTCATCTTTCTTTCTATAAACATATAGTATAAAAAAGAAACGAAAAAAAAGAGAGTAGAATTCACTTTTCATGGAAATGTATAGTACCGTAATGATTCGAGTTTTCCCCAACCTATAGTTCAAAGGGCCAAAGGGGAAACTTTATCTATCAACGTACTATTATAAATTTATTACATGACAATTTGTAACATTGAATGATAATTATGGTAAGTAATTATTAATGAGAAACGACCACGTACATCTCCTTGTTTAATATGTTCTCTCTTTAGTTCTACTTTGATTACTTTCTTTCCTCAGCCGTTTTCTCGTTCAGGGGCAGAGTTAGGATAGAATTCTGGCGGGGCTGATCTATCAGTAAAAAAAACTTAATTTTTTTCCTTTGGCGAGGGGTCCATGTAGATCCGCCCCTAACTATGTTCATCTTGATATTAGTAGGCATGGAAAAAAATGATGGAGCTAATGTGTTGATGGAAATCATTAAAGAGAATTAAATAGGACAAGAGAACTCCTCATTTCACTAAGAGTGACACACTAAATTTTAACTCTTGAACCTTGGTGAAGAAAATGAGTGGATGAAATTGGATGTAAAAAGTAAAAAATAGAATGAGTGGATGAAGTTGAAGGAATCTTGCCAAAAATAGAAAGTGTGTCATTTAAAATAAAAAAATATTTCAACTAGGTAAGTGTGTCACAAATAGAGAAACGTAGGGAGTGTTAAACAAATAAATGATAATTAATAAAATATTTGTAAAAAAATATGAAAACAAATTAAGTAAAGTAGATAAAAATAACGGAACGTTATAACATTTTATAATTTGAAATTAGTGATTGTTTGGAGGGTTGAGGAAATTTTATTGACTGGGTATTGATTAAATGGTTATTCCATCAATCATTTTTCAATAGATTGGTCTATAGTTTAATTCATATTTTTATAATATAAATGGTTTGAACTTTAGAGCAATTTCTTGTTTGGGATTATCCGAATTTGTGAGACCATGTTAGTGGTTCCTGTTGTGATTTTAGGTTGCATGTAATACATGAAGGTTTGATTAAGGTGATTCTTGCTAGGGTGATGGTGGTTCATTGGTGGTGAAACTGTAATCTTTCATGTCGTGACATTCTATGAAGGTTCGGTTGAAGTTGTTCCAAATTTGGTGGTGGTGCTGGTGTAAGTGTTCTCTGACTAAATGGTCTCCACCCTATCTATTCAAAGGACGGTGACGGTTTGTTGATGATGAAGTTGTGATTTTTCATGCTACAGGTAATCCATGAAGGTGCGATTGACCTGATTCAGACTTTTTTGGTTGTGATTTACTGATGGTGAAGTATTTGATTGTTCTCCGGTGTGGTGTTCTCTGGAATGCATCCCTAACTATCTAAAAAAGATGGAGTTTCAAGGCCAAACTACACAAATGAATGGTGTCCTAAGGTTCATGGAGTTTTTATAATTTTAAGTGGTGGTGTATTTTTCTATCACTAAAGTAAGATGTATGTTGTCAGAGTAAATCAATTAGATGATTTGATTTGATTTTATCTTATTGACTAGTGTAAGAGTTATATTAGGACTTGTCTACCTTTATGCTTTGTACTCTATTTATTTTCTTCATGATTAATAATAATCATTACGGGAAATCATTCTTTCATGGTATCAGAGCAAGTTCTGATCCTGAATCCTAAACTCTAATTTATTTTTATTTTTTTCCGGACACCTCCCTCTCCCTCTTTTCCGGTCAACTCTCGGTCAAAATCCGGCAAACTCCCGGTCAAAATCCAGCCAACTCCCGGTCAAAATCCGGTGACCTCAGGCAGTCCAGCGGCAGTCTTCAGCAGTCTGTCATCTTCTCCGTTCTCAGCAGTCCGACGGCCTCTATCCGTTCTCCGATCTCAGCCTCCGACGGTCACCGATTTCGTTGGTGTTCTCGGCCTCTCAAATTCTCCGGTCTTTCCCACAGCAATTGCTCAGCATCGATTCGGTGTTCCTTCGTCTAACAGACCGGCGTTCATTTGTCTACATATCCTACTATCCGATCGTGTTCTTTAGCTCGACACACTTTTGACGCATGAAGATCCACGCGCTCACCAGCATACCCCGTGCGTCGCTTCAGGTGCGCGTGAACTACATGCGCGATATTATCCTTCAGCGCGTCCATACCTTCTGCGCGTGATTACATGAGCCAGCTTTTCAGCAAGTGTCCGTCCAGCTCTTCTTGTGCGCGTGATCACTGCTCCTTATTTGCTTTGCTCATTAATGGCTTGCTTCCCTAATTCACATTATGGCTCACGTTGGTCATGTTGATGGTTTCTCAAGATTTAAGCAACGTGGCTCCAAATGGATTGTAGATTCAAGCGCTACAAAGCATATGGCATCTTCCCCTACTTCTATTGATTCTGTCTCACCTTATCATGGATCTTCCAGCATATATGTTGGTAATGGTTCTCAACTCCCTATTACTCATGTTGGTAATTCTCGGATTTCTAAATCCATGTCTCTTTATGATGTGCTCATTGTGCCTGACATCACTAAAAATTTGCTTTCGATTAGCAAATTAACTCGGGATTTA
>JAULKJ010320100.1:0-10519 GCA_032355405.1 Rubia balearica
GGGGCACTAAAGGCAAGTTTGCAAGCTGCTTTCTTCCATCTTGCCTATTCACGTGGGAGCACATTTGTCTTCATCCACTTTGTCATGAGAAATAAGCCAAAAAGACAAGTTTGCCTATTGCCAAAAATTGAATAAAGACAAAGTGTGCAGCTTTAGGTGGGACGAACGAAAATAGAAAGTGTGCAGTTTAAGCTGGGACGGAGGGAGTATAAATTTACATTTTTCAAGCTTGTATGTTTTGCAAGGGATTCAGCAATGCTATTCTCTGAATGTGTGATATATTGTAAAATGCACTTTTTCAAGTATCCCCCACATTTCTCTAATTGTATTATAGCAACTCCACAATATTTTTAATTCCTTCCTTACCAGTGTGATCAACAAAAGCGAATCATATTCAAACTCTAGCTTTATAAATCCCTGTTCTACAACAATCTGGAGCCCATATTGGAGATCCAAAACCATAATCTTAGGCTATTTCCTAACTTTATGCAACCTGTGTACCGGTAACTTTTGTACTTTATCAGTCAAATTCCAAAACACATTTAATATTTTTGTCAGAAATATATCATTATACACTATCAGAATCTACCTTTGTAGAAGAAATGAACTTGATTTGTAAATATGATTACACAAAATTGATGGCCAAAACTTGTTACTGACTACATCGCCAAGTACAACAACGTAATGTGACATTACTGCCATCCAAATTTTACATTGAATTGAAAATTCCCATAAAAAATACAATATCCATTACAAAAATTAAGAAACACTTAATGCAAACGTTTCTAAGGAGCTAGGAGGTACAATGTGAGGTCGTCCACGTCTTCATCCCCTTCATTGCCACTAAATTAGGTAACATGTCCAAAATCCATCTCTTCTCCATCTTTACTTACCTCTATCTCAATAAATTTCTCCCATTGGTAAGCATCTTTCTCCCTCCTCAATTCGTCAACCTCTCTCTCAAGGGTTTCTATTCGACTAGTGAAGCATGCAAAAATTTTCTTCGACTTAAAACCTTAGTCGGAAACTTAAGACGTACACCATACAATTCAAAAAAATTACATTAACGATACAAACCATAAATAAAAAAAATTAATGGTGTATAACTTATTGGATGTCGCTGACAATTCACTGGTCTCTGAATTCCTAGCCCTCTCAGCACTTCTAACCACTACCCAAACCACCTTCACCCTGAATTTGTTGGCATATTTATCCACTTTGAGTAGTTTGATGTCAAGCCACTTCTAATCATATTATTCAAGGTACAATGGGCAGTCTATGAGCACATAACGTGCTCCTTGATCAACCTAGTGACCAAACACCCATAGGGAAATCCCTTCTTGGCAACGATGACGACTTTGTTCATGAAGGAGAATATTTTGAACATGTGATTGAACAGTTTCTTTTCCATGATGTAATGGAAGCTCATAAGGCTTCCAATTGTGGGCTTTCAAACATACTTCCCTGATGGAAGGACATTCATTGACACGCACTCAAAAACCAACCTTTGCTCTGCATTCATATTTATCTTGCTTACCCAACCTTGTAATCCTGTAACCTAAAATACTTACACCCTATTTCTACGAGACACAGGGGTTCGTAGTATGAGTTGCTTGGCCGAGATTATTTCTGGAAAATATCATATGAGCTATCGGGGACAATGAGGCGTAAAAAACTAGGATTGGTCCAGGAAACGCTAACAAGGAATAATCGTGAATTTACTAACATACATCATAACTCCATTAACTTTGGTTACCCTTTCATTGTTACGATGTTTTCCCAAATTTTCATAGAGATGTATTACTTGGTCCGGGTGGGTTGGACTTTCCATCTTAATTAGGTTATGCAAATAATGGGGGTGTAAATTATCTTGTAGGTGTTTAAAATTTAAATCAATTACAAAACTAGGGTTCAACACCTTGGTTATAGCTCATTTTCGGCATACCCATTGAACATAAAGCTCATATGCTTTCTGGTTGAAGAATTGACGACTTCTTGTGGGCTCTAGAGAATGCTCGTGGCATCTTTATGTTATGTTATTAAGCATTAAAATTGGGTTCTTCAATGGTTCGTCATCCTTTAGTGCCTCCCATGGTATTTGATGTTGTGTCTTGATCCAATCGAATCGAGAAGGTGATCTTTGACTTGGTTTTTTATATCTAACCATCATCACTGAATATAGTACTTGTGTTTCCAATATAAAATCAGTAGAATGGTACGCCGAGGTTTGATTTTGAGGTTGGGGAAGAAGAAATATTTTAAACTATATAGGTTCAGAAATATGATGTGTTCCCTTTTAATGCATATAAAACAACTAACATATATTCTGAACTTGGAACAGAGACCCAAAATCATTTCGAGGAATTTTCTTTCTATTGTCAGATTCTATATGTGAACCTGGATCAATATCATGAACCTGGATCAATATCATGACCCTGACTGATGGAACTGTATTTTGGTTCGAATTAGGTTCCATTTCAGAACTGCCATCCTATCGCGCAATAATGCAAGCATATGTTCACCTGCAATAATTAAGTCAGTATTTCAATCACATGTTTAGTTTTCTTATCGAATATTTTCTTATTATTTGAATAATTGTGCAATTAAAGAAATATAAATTCCATTCTAATGTTTTGGATGGTTGACTTTGGACCTAAGTAATAGATAAAACGAACAATAGGGGAATACTCTGTGGATGCAATACTAGTTTGCATTTGGTATTATGGGAAAAACTCATAAAATACTATGGATGAAATGCAAGATATGCTAATGATTTTTCCATATAGTCAGTTAAACTCTATCCCAATATTTTAGTGACTTAATAATGTTAAACTAATATTTTCTAAACAATAGGACATTTTTCACTTTATATGTTAGAGACCTATTTACCATTGAGTCAAAACACTATAATGTTGTCGTTCAGTCTTCCCTTAAATCCAATAATTGATAGACCTTGTGGAAGTTGAGTTAACAGATTGAAGATATTTGAGATTAAAGACCTTACCCTTCAGTTCTTTAGCAACATGTTGGATATATAAGACATTGACATCTCTATTAAAAGAGATTTTATACCATTTATTCTTCTTGGTTTACAATTCAATTCTATGACTTGATTTTTATGCACTTCATTAGGTTTTAAAAATATTGTATTGACTTGCCTTTAATGTTTAGTTAGAAAATTTATTGGTTCTTAAATACAGTTTGGTATATTCAATACATGCCTTTTGATTCAAAAAAAGAGTACAAACAATATTTTGTGACATCTATTCCAATCTCGGAAGAAGGTTTTTCTTTTCCAGTTAATGCAAGAAATAAAAAAAAATAGAAAAGCGTCAAATATGCCACAAAATTTGACTTCATTTTCGATATCGGAAAGGACATTTGTTTGCTTCAACAGCCAAAATTGAATACATACCCTATATTGTAGCTCAAACTTTTGAGGTCCTTCCCAAAACCAGAACAACTACACAATACCTTCAAATTATGTAATATTAATATGAACTCTTACATTGGATGATAATCCAATTAGAATTCCTATTTTGAAAAAAATTACGAAAGTAATTAACAACATTAGATCATTCTGCCATTGCAGTGGCTGAAGAACTGTGTTTTGAAAATTGTCGTTCATCGTCGGTAGCATTCACTGACACCACTAGTGCATGAAAGGGATATTAAAGATGGTGAAATAAGTATTGGAATGATGATTACAAACCGCCACCCCTGGCACCACCGCAGATCATACTCCCTCATTGCACGATGGTTTCACTACCGCCTTTGTAATTTATATGCACGGTATTTTCGAACAACGTTGTATTTTTTTTAATTAAACCACCTTCTGATGTTTCCAATTTCATAAACAACCATTGTGCATGAAACATACTTCCAAAGTTAGAAATTCGTTAACGATATGTAAAGGGATGTCTTGTAACCGGAATACAAATCAACCGATTTAAGTTTTGATTTTGGAATAAAATGTTGGTTATAGTATCCCTATTGCATTAGGATATGTTACAATTTTGGGATTTGAGTCGGAAATAGGAAAGGTTGCATTATCATGAATGGATTTCTATGTGTGTTTTTCGAATTTGTTGAATGGATGAAGTTTCAAAATAGCAGTTGTTTTTTATGAAATTAAATAATGTTTGTGTTCTAAATTCATAATAATGATCGACTCTACTAATGTTTCCATTGCTAGTTAACATCCAGAGTCGGAAGCACTGTTAGAAACTGGGGTTATTAGTAATACAAATATTTTCATAAATACAGTTCATACCTCATTCAGTAGACCAACATATGTAAGTAGTTTTAGAAAGAAACATACACAATGTTAATTGCAAGACAAAAGAAAATGAGAAATAAGGTTTTAATGTATTAAAGTAAATCAAGCAAATGTAACTGAACTTGAATACACGGTAAGGTTTAATGTATGAAAGTAGACAAAGAAAATGTAACTAAATGTGAAAGGGCTTGGGATTTGGATAAAAAAAATGTTACTAAATATTATTATAACATAACTTAACTTGAACTGGTTTGATTTAGTTGAAAATCCTAAATTAAACTAGTAGATAGTTACTGGTCGAATGTATTGATAAGTGGGAGGTATGTCTACCCAATTCCATAGATGGTTATTGTTTAGGAAAACAACAAGCCATCTAGTACTCCACACCATTGGGCTAAGAACATTGTAGGGCCTAGAAGGAACCATGGGAGAAAGACATCTCAAACAACTTCATGCCAGCAAATAAAACCACTAAGTTATCGACAACAACTCCCAACATGGTGAATGATAGAAAACATATAATAAAAAATGAAAATATGACCTATTTGAGGAAATATCCCTAATCACCACATCACGTGGATAAATTCTTGTGGATTCTCAAAGGTTGAGTTTTCTACCTTGGCCGCTATTTTCAGATAATCGTGATTCAAAATCAGCAGAATGTCTGCAGCTGAATCCTAAAAAATAATATGTGATAATGGCTTAATTTTGTGTTTTTTTATCATATTTAATGAAATAAATAACACACCTTATTAGTAATAAATAATCCATAACCACACATAACACAAACCAAAACAAATGTGAAACATGCATGAACAAAAAACAGTAAGTGAAACTACCTTTGTGTTATCAAGTCCGAGTATTTCCATGGAGGCTTGCAGATCGACAAAGTCCATCCTGACCCTTCCATTTTTTATAACTTCCATCCCCCCATTTCCATGGATTGAACACCTAGCCCATGTCGCTCAAAACAATGAACTCAGCACAAAGAGATATGTTGGAGAATGGGATGCCGATGGATTCAACGACAACAAAAAAATGGAACTGACAAATGTGGTGGAGATGAGGCGGATGTGGTGGTGCAAGGGTTTTAAGTGGTTTTATATTTTTGGTTGTGGATTTGTGCAAAAAAAAAAGGTAGGTGATAGATGTCACCATTTTTTGTTGCTGATGAATCCTCATAACGAATTTGTGAGCGTGGGGGGATTTTATGCTTTTTGTAGGAGTTGGAAGGTTGTTGTTATAAATGAAGTTACTTTATGAAAGAAGGTGGTTAAGCCACCTTCTAACCTCAATTAATGTATCGCTTAATAAATGTACCGAAATTGAAACATCGTTCGATTCTATTTTAAACTCCAATAGACATAATTAAAATACTAATTAGAGAGTCAGAATTGAAAATAGTCTGTGAAAATAACCTCATTTTTATTTCGATGATGGTTCCAAAATCATAGTATGCCACGGTGGATTCCACATTGTCTCCTGGCAACTCCCTTGATTTCTAAATTGTCCCGTATAAAAAGTTTGATCAGCCCAAGTCAAACCCTGAAATACCGTTGCTCAAATTATACTTTTATTCATTCAAATTACATTTTTGCACGAGTTCATACTAATAAAGAAGGGATAAAATGAGGGGAATAAGAAAGGCAACTAATCCTTCATCATCTACATTCGCCGGTCGAGATACAATGGTCAATCTTCCATGGGAACCATAGGAAATCATTGAAATGAGGAGATGGGATATTATGCGGTACACTAGAAAATAATGGGGCCACGAGCATTCTCCGAAGCCTATAGCCAGTCGGAAATTTCTCAACAGGGTAGCAAAAGAGGGCTATGTTTAATGGGTACACCCAAAATGCACTGCAACCAAAATGGTGAACCCAATTTCCATACTTGATTTACATATGGATACATATTGGATCATTTCCAAACATATTATTTGCACAACCTAATTACGATGGATAGTCCAACCCACCTAGACGAAATAATACAATTTTATGCAAACTTGGTAAATTCCATGACAATGATAGGGTAACCAAGGTTAATGGAACTACCGTGACAATTCCATGAATGTGCTTCCATTGGAAGGGATATGTGCGATCCCACCATTGGAAGCCTTATTATCTTCTATTACATTATGGAGATAAACATTTGAATCCCAGGTTCATAATACTGTCCTACATGAACAAAACTACCAGCACAACAAAGAAAGAATTCTCTTGAAGGTGTTTTGTCACTAGGATGATCAAAGAGCATGTTTTTGTACTCATAAACAACCCACTGTGTCTTGAATACATCAATTAGAAATGGCTTGACCTAAAACTACTTGAATTTGATACAAAAACAAGGTGAAGTTGGTTTCGGGGGCAGGAACTAAAGGTGAAAAATGGGCCAGAGCTTGGAGACAGGGGCATCGTTTTGGGCAGATATTGATTCATACACCATTCCATATGAACCTCGGTCTTTATCTCTAATATGTTGAATTCTATTGTGTTGGTGTGTAGGAATCGAGAAAGGATTTTTTTGAAGTGAAATAATATGTTTGCTTGCTTCAATATCCAAATGGAAACCCCACAGACGGAGGTGAATGAATTGAAGGCCGAGCAAGAAACTTACCAATGAGAGAAAGAGCTTGAGATTGATTTAAGTGAAGATGAAGAGGAGTCAAATTTTGGACATGTCTTTTCATCTAGCAATGATGATGAGGATGAAGGCACGGAATATATCACATTGTACCTATGTGCTCCCTAAAATTGTTTCTATTATATACCCAAGAATTTGTGAAACTGTAAACCTTTTTTTTCATTTATTGAGGATGGGATTGTAATGTCACATTTACACATTGTGGTGTTGTTATAGTACATGGTCGAATAAGACAAATGTGAAATGTGTACAGTTTGATGGACTCAGTATCAAGTTTACCGTGATTGTGAGTCACCATGTTAATTAAGGCAAAAATGGATTCCAATTACCGAGGTAATAAGTTTAAGATTGTTGTATCGAAATTAGAAATTAGAATCATGACTAAGATATAATTCTGTGCACAATGTTCCAATTTTGGATCATTTTTGTGTCTAGAATCCAATGTTCATTTCGATACCAGCACTGGTCAAATAAAAGTCCACAAATTTATTAAATAAAATGATTCCTATATAGGTTAAGACTTCGGAAATCTAGTTCGATCAAAGGAACCATTACATTCTAAATATACCGACATTTAATTCTAAAAACAACCAGATAAATAATGTTCTGAAAAAGAATGACCATCTTAATGCTTAATTTTAGTACGTAATGCATTTTCGCTCTATGTACTGCAATCAAACAAAGGACATAATCAACTTTAAAATAGAGCTACGAAATTGACTCAATATTCAGTGATGTTTCGATATTGGTACAATGTGTCACATTGCGGCTGATACTCATAACCACTGTCGATTGCTTCATATAACGGCGGTACAATTAAAACCATTGTTGTTACCATACATAACATGACAGTTTAATTCTAATCGCCGTGAAATTTTTGCATGCAGTCTTCCACCCACCTTTCTTCAGTATGACCATTTTTTACGGTATTGGAATGTATAATAGAAGATGGTGCCGAACTTTTTTTTTACAAAAAAACACTGTCAGTCACATTCTTAATGACACTTTTTACACTATTACAGTGTTAGGAATGGCTTTTCGAAACCATCATCAATTAACAAATTTAAATGCCATTAATATCGTACCGCTATCTATTAAGGATAAATAAGTGAACCTGGCATAAAAGTAGCAACCCATATTGATAAGAACGTGTCCTTGCTACTATCCTTATACACATAGCTACTGTTCTAAAGCCAACAAAAGGGTAATAGATAAACTGCATAAAAATTATGCTAAATTCTTATGGACTAATGACTAAAGAACAACAACAAAGAAAAGTTTGTAAATCATAGCCAAACTTGTGTTTTCCTTTTTCAAGCATATATAGTCCTACTGGCTTCCAAATAAAATATGTGTGCAAAATTGGAGAATAATGAATGGACTAATTTCTTTCTTCAACATTCTGGAAGATACATCTTTTAACCTTCCTTCAGTTTATTACCTTTGCAATGAAAATTCAGAAATTATTCACCACACTTTGAACCGGTGTTCAGTAATCAGGAAAATCTGGGCTACATTAGACAAAATCTTTTATATTGTTTCTCTTGATCGCACATGTCTGTGAGATAAATAATTCTTTTACTGGAATGCACATGTTCAGAATAATCTCCTTTCGGATATAATAAGAATTCTTCCATGTATACTTATATGGTATATTTGATGCTACGGAAATTGATTTCTATATGAGGGCACAAAACCTGAGATTTCTCTTACCGGTGATTCCGAAGTAGTTTCGGATTTTAGAGCTTGTACATTTCAGAAATACCAATAATTCAAAAGTAATGTGCATTCGATCAGTATGTTCTGATTTGGAACCTATCTGTTACGTATTTAAAAACCAAATCAAGAATGAATCTAACTTCCACATTTTAAAGTGTGATTTTTTTTAATGAACCCATCAAAATTATGATATCTAAAGATATGTCAGTTGTATTGAAAAAGAAGATATCCTTTTTTTTGGAATTGGGGACTTCATCAGAAAAGGCACTAACCAAATCAAGAAGGTTAAATAGTTACACGAAATCATTCTGGCGGGTACCATTCACACCCATCTTCGAATATCTTTAAAATTTCCCACACATTTTACCCAAAATTATCTTCCAAAAAATTCTACTACTAAAACCATGGCATCCACCTTTGTTGTTCATGATGGAACTACTAGTTAGAGGAAGCAAACAATACAGAGGAGAAGGGTTGCGGAAAATTTTGACACTATAAGGTTTGTGTCCCCGACGGCTTCTCAAAAGTACAGTATGCTCTATTAGATTATGCTAAGTTATTATATGTGTATGCTCTTGAACTAAATGATAGCACAAGACTAGGGTTCAATGGTATCTGGGAATTGTTTAAATTCCAATTTTATTCTGAAATGCTTACCATTGCAAATGTAGCGTACTTCGACAAATTGTGTTAATCTTATGCCAACATTGTAGAGCTAGAGGGAGGGTCGTTCTCTACTATGGTTAATGGTAGACAGTTGGAGGTTGATTTTTGGAAAATCGATAATTTACTAGGTTGCCCAAACAATAGCCTCCATGATTGTTAATTTGTTATCTGGCAGTTGCAGATGATCCATTGAACATATATCATTATTCAAAATCGCCTATACATCGTTCAAATTGAACATATATCATCGTTCATATCGGTTTTCTATTGCATACAGATAGTGTTGTTTTAAAATATTTTTAGTCTTAATATTTCATAAGTATATGAAGTGTCTCAAAGGAAGAAATATCAGACAATTAATACATATTGGGAAAATTGTATCCTATTTTGGGATAGTTTCCACATGGTATCTCTGGCAGAAATTTTATTTTCTTAAAACATGGACAATAGATTGATCCTAAAATCATAGATAATGGATTATACTTATTTTCAAATATGTACACTAGAAAAATAACTAAGGATATTGTAAAAAAAATTTACTCTACTCCAGGGGTACCGTATACGAATTGCACATACATTAGTGCGGGAAAGGGTTGTTTATGGTGGTGTAAGCATTTATCGGACAAATATTTATCCACCGTCTCTGTCACCGCCGTGAATCATGCACAACCTTGGACAGTGGTGTATAAACCACCACAGAAATAGCTAATCACGACATTTCAAACCACAGTGGGTTGTTATTAGGGATGGAAGTACAGTGGATTTTGGCGGAGGTCGTCCCTGCACCCGCCCCAATGGCGTAGGTATAGGTATGAAAATTATACCCGTCATGGATAGTGGGTTGGGCATGGATATTAGTTCATACACACTGTCCCGCTAAACCCGTTATATACCCGCTAATTTAATAAAATAAAATATTATTTATGCATATTGCACATATCTTACTTATAATATTTTCATGTGAATATATTTAGTAAATTTTAATATAAAATTTACTATAAAAAAGTTTAGTTTAGTTTTTTTTAAAGATATAAGTGGGATGAGTACAATGGGTATGAAGTGGGTAGGGAGATCCAAGTAGGTAATGGGGCATGTATCAATTTTGTATAATACTTGATGGGGCAGGGTGGATTTTAAAGTTTTACCCACCATGGGTGATGGCGCGGGCATGGGTATGAAAATTTTAGGCTGACATGGGTATGGAAGATC
>JAULKJ010320111.1:0-10518 GCA_032355405.1 Rubia balearica
TTTATGGTTCTCGTACCTTGCCATGATGTATTGGAAATCAATCATGCTCATAAGTTGAAATGTTGATCATGTTCATTGATTGCCCTTGTTATATTTGTCCCGTTGATTTGTGTTTTGAGAAATCGAGTCAGGAATGTCTTTCCACTGAATGCATTGATGGTTAAAATTTTCAGATGGTATCTATTGTTGTTATCAACTACTCTTCTGGTTCTTCCTTTCATACTCCCTCCATCTCAGCTGATCTGCACACTTTTTTGTCAACTTTCTCAACACACGTTTGACCATAAATTTCAATTAGTATATGTACACCAATATCATGTGAGACATTGTTAAATTCTCTGCATTATGTATTTTCTAACAATTTTTTATACACCATTAGTATAAGTAACTAAATTTATCAGTGGTCAAACATGGCCAGAGAAAGTTGACCAAAAAGTGTGTATATTCGGCTGGGACGAATTGAGTACTAAAAACTGAAGTACATTTGTTTTTGTGACAATACAATGGTGCTATTTTTCTCATGATCGTCTTTTATCTTTTTGAATGCTGGTTGCAGAACTTCCCGTGTCAAGAAGTTGAAAGACACAACAAGCCAAAAGTTGAACTAAAGTAAGTTAAATTGATCCAATCAGATTTTGCTACTCTTACATTTTGTTGTTCATTTAGTTACATGACATTATGTAACCTAGCCTCTCTGCAAATGATAAGAAGTTCTTGCATATTTGTTTGTTTTGTCACTCTCTACCTAATTTAAGTGGGAGGACTAGAAAAATTGCCATTCTTTTCATTTAATAAGGCACATTCTTCAATTGATTCTGAGCCCATGGGTCTTTAGTTTATAAAACTCTACATTAATGTTATCAGTCTTATGGTCTGTAACAAAGTAAAATGGGATGCTGTCAGTGAGCAAGTATGCATAATTTATGGAGTTGGTTCACAATGTTTGACCTGCTTTGCTCCTTAAAAAATTGTTATAATCGTCTTTTCAGTTCAGTACTGTGTGTACAGTATTCTGAGGTTAGCTGAGGGTATATAAACTCTGTTTGGTAGAGCTGTGTTTATAAGCAAAACTGGCTTATTTTGAAAGCAGAGGTAGACCAGCTTATGCTTTTCCCCAAAAAATCAACTTTCAAAATAAACTGTTTTTTAGCACTTTACCAAACACTAAAAAGTGTTTTGCTTATAAGCAAAACAGCTTATAATCTCTGCTAAACAGAACCATAGATTGGTGCACTTTTTGGATTGACCCAATCAAAAAAATACCTGCACTTAAATTTTTTGTTCTTGTTAGTTTTGGTATTTTGGATTATGTGCTTAGTCTGATCTGGTGCTAATATTATTCTTGTTTATTATTGGCTTAATTTGTGGTGTTGCCTATTGGATTCTGTTCTCACTGGCTCTGAGCACTTCATTATTTAGGGACTATATTTTCTCACTATATGGCTACTTTGGGAAGTAATATATCTTCTACTATCTTGTTCTAGAATCCTAACCCATTTCTACTGTTTTATTTTCAGGACCAGTTCATAGATTTTACTTAATTCTGTGAGAACCATTTCCCTGGCTTTTTTTGTTGGGAAATCTCGTAATTTATTGGCTATATTTTGTTGTGAACTTCTGCATCCATAAATGTTCCAAGCCCAAGCAGGAGCTCATCTTCTTTGCTTCTGTTTTGGTCTTTTATCAAAGTTATTATTATTTTTTGGAAAGTGTAACTTCAGAATTCAATCAAGAACTGCTTGTGTGATATCTTTTCTTAGATATCCCATCGCTCCACTGCTGAACATTTGCAGATGAAGTAGATGGGCTGGTCGTGTTTGTAAAACATTCCCCAAGTCTCAAAAGTGTTGATGCCAGATGATCACGTTGCTCTTTATCAGAGGAGTGGCAGTGACATTCAAAGTCCTCCAAGATATGCTTTTTATGCTTTAGCTGTTTTCCATCACCTCTTCTGTTCATCCTAAATTACAGCTTGAGCCTTACGCAAATATTAAATCTCTAATGGGCAAAAAAATGAATAAACATTCGGTTGCATCTATTTGTTATTCTTAGAAAAGCTAATTATGTTAAATTGGATTCAGTTGAGAACTTGAGATATTTATTATTGCCCTAATAAGCAAACAACTACGGTTGTAGATTTTTTTTTGTTTTGAGATAGTGCATGGCCTAAATCAATCCCTGCATTTTTTTTCCTATTCTATTTGTGAACCAGTCACTAATTTCCTTATAGAAAACCATACTTTAACATTCAATTTCTGAAAGCTTGGATAAAATGCAAAAAAAAAGGAAAAGAAAGGGCAACCCAGTGCCAAGAAGCATTGCATGTTTTCCCACGTACCAAGGGTCTGGCTATTAAGACATATGTTATAAAACCTTATAATTTAATTATTATTTAAAAATATATGTTTGCATGGTTGAGCCCATAATCTCATGCATATGGCAACATCTCTTTGGTACATAACTATTTGACAATGTAACCTTTGGGTGTATATATCTACTCTTACTGCACATATCAATTTGATGAGCAAACATATGCGTCTGTAAGCAGAATTTTTTTTTCATATCTTTGGAAATTCCAGTTTTATTAACCTAACTTGGTGCTTGAAAAAGTTGTCTGGGTCCATGAGAGATTACTTCTTGATTTATTAGAGTGTCGTAGACTTATCTTTTTATTTGTCATTTCTTTTCGATCAGTGATTGTTTCAGTTGTCTGGGGAGATTACCTGTCATCATTATCATGATTTATTGGAGTGTCATCTACTTATTTTTGTATCTTTCCTCTTCTGCCTAAATAAATGATTTTTGTTGTTGCCTTTATTTGATTTTAGTGAAAGTTCCATCTTTTTGTGGTTGTCATGTGGTTTTAAAATGTGCTCTGATGCGCCCGCATAATGCGTGATGAACTCTGATGCGCCCGCATAATGCGTGATGAACTCTGATGCGCTGCCTCCCCGCATTAGTTGTCTTGCTGCCCTAGTTTTTCATCATGGCTTTGATGCGTTGGGCTGTTATAAAACCCATTTAAATAAAAAAATCATTTAATTAAAAATTCCATTCAAGTTAAAAGTACAAAAATATAGAAAAGTAAACCCTTTCCTTCTTATTTTCTCCTCATTGGCTCGTCCGCTGCTCTTCTCTTCCCTTCGGTCGGCCATATAAGACTCTCTCCACTCATCCTCATCAACAGCTCTCTTCGGTCAGCTGTGTAAGATATTCCTTGATGATCTTTAAACTTGAATTTTTCTAAAACTTTGAAGTCTAAAGTCTAATCTTATAGTTCTTAGGAACTAATATGTTGTGTTTGTGTTGTTTTGGTTTTTTAGTGTATTTTTTGTTGAAACTTGGTAGTTTTGAAACTTGATATTATTCTTATATTGTTGTTGGTATTTGGTATTTAATTCGCTATTTGCTATTTGGTTGAAGTTGTTATGAATCTAACTTTACATTTGATTATTTGAACTTGCTTTGCAATACATATATTGAATATAAAATAGGTAGCGCATCGGAATCGTGAATCACTCGCATTGCATGGCCCATCGTGCACTATTCTAATTTTGGGCCTTTGCGCATTTTAGCGCATCCCGCATTTTAAAACCAAGGTCATGTCATCTTTTGAAAAGGCCAGGACTGCATAAATCCTTTTTAACCTGGATGTTTCTTATGGACATTCATTTACTCGTGCCAAAGTACTATCTGTCAGGTTGTGATCTGTAGAAATGAAGCAGAAAAGTGCTTGACAGAAACATCAATAAATTCACTACGTATAAGCCTCAAGGTGAGGCATTACTGCTACTTTAGATTGATGAACCTAATATTTTATGGTTGTTTATGGCTCAAATCTTTGCCTGTGATGTCTGGAAATCTTTATGTTACTTTTCAAATCCAATAAAAATTTACTGTCCATTGTTGCATTGTGAAGCATCTGAAAGGAAATTCTTATGTGTATTGATAAAGATATTAAATTGTGTTGAGTGGAAAATTATCTGTAAAACATTTTTTCAGAGGAGATTTTTATATTTATTTTCATAGCTGCAGGTGAAACAAACAGATGAACTTGAAGACATTTTAACAAAGAAGTTCTCAGGTTTTTATCGATGAGAGCAGAGGCTTTTCAGGTATTGAGGAGGAAGCCCGTCCCGGTACATGCTTAAGGTTATGTTGATTACTTCTTGTTTTCCTTTTGTGGTTAATAATATATATATTGTGAAGGGAAATTAAATACGACTTTGTTCCCTGTAATTTCTTTCAGGATTTTCAGTTGTAATGTAAAAGCATAATGAACTAGATCACAGTACATTTTACCTGCCAAAGAGATGGTTGATGTTGTCTTTCTAGTTTCTACTAATATTTAGATATCAATGCTAACCATTATTCTTTGGATAAATGATACGTGAAATATCAAGATCTGGTCAATGATGTCTAACCACAATTAGTTTATTCTTCATCATCATCTATATGTACCCGAATATGTCCTGGACCCTATTTTTGCTGCATTGTTATTTTCCGACAATACTATCTAATTGTATATGTACTGGATTTAGCACTAATCATATACTATTAGATAGTATATGTACTGGATTTAGCACTAATCATATGAAACTCAATTTGAGACAAACATCTTTTTATAGAGAACTCTTTTTATAGCTATCTAAGGTTTGGTAAGCTATATTTATGTTAGTGCTCTGTATGATATTTTGCTAAGAATAACGCTTTGACACAATATTAAGATTTCTCAATAACAAGGTCGATACCTTAGATCTCCCCGAGTGGTAGGAAATAAAAATTGCATTACACACTGCACACCCCAAGCCTCAAGTGGTAAAGCATTTGCTCAGCATTTCGACTTTTTCTCTTTTACCTAAACAGAGTTCTAGGTTTATACTTCAGGGACATGGTTGACCACAAGCAAATAGCGTGAATAGTTTGCATGGACCATTGAGTAACATGTCACAGATCAGAGTATTTCTAGATAGTTGATTTCGGCAAGAAATTGAATTGTACTTTGTTAAGTCGGATTATGAAATATGTAGTTTGCTACATATATACCTATGTTTTTGGCTCCCCTGCGATGAATACAGATTTTGTATTTACTATTTTAAATTAAAACCAGGTAAGAATCGATCCTGTCATAGTGAATCGTCCTTACTACATGTATCAATGTGCGAGCATGCAATCTCTCTGAGCAACTGGTACTAATATCTCTCTACTCATACACGTTGGACAAGCTTTCGAGCAACTTTTGAAATCACGAGTATAAAATCTCATATTCTTGAGACTTATTTGCATAGATCATTGACTTCTGATGGGATTCTCCAGAAAACTTGTGTGTGCCTTTTTAATGGAGCAAGTTATTAATGGAACAGGTTATTATTCATGACATTATATAGTAGTTCTTGATCAGTATTTGAATAGTTTATGGAATTAGGTGTTGTGAGATTAGTTGTATATATGCAGTGTTTTATGTAATGAACTTCTGTTTTTCAGATTCTTTTGTGGAGCTTCTTCACAGTATCATTTTTCTGGTTTCAGTTTGTTTTTGCATCTATAGTTTTGTTTGAAGCGTAACCATACGTTGATCTGTGAGTCTCCAAATAGTGAGCCCAATTGGCATCAGAATAACCAAGAACTTAAGGAACAAACAGATTTGCGCAAAAGGATAAGTCAAATGAAGGATACCATGAACATATGAAAAATTCGAGTAGAAACTGGAAAAAGTCATCAATAGGAGCAAGCATAAACTGACTGAGCATATTACAATATGAAACAGATTGGAACGTTTGATCGCTAAGTACTGAAGAGCTCTAACCAGAGAGTGGTAAAGAGTGAGATTACCAAACGACATTCTAGCAGAGCTAAGCAAAGAAAGTATGCCACAAATATGGTGTAGCAATAGGAACAACATTGGTTATAGCAGCACGAAGAAAAATATTCTTGCCATATCTTGTCCGACCAATTAAGGAATAATATGTCTGATGTAGGAACAAACTCCAAACCCAATAAATAAGTGTAGGGTGCCAAGATCGATGATCTTGAATTTATTATTCACTCGATCAATTAACTTTCGAATGAGAGCACCATCATTTTCTGTGAGTATAACAACATTAACATATACTAAGAGATAAAGTAAGGAGGCACCATGGGCGGATAGCTAGTAATTAATGCCCTGATGAGAACACCCAAACTCTAACTAGGGACGATCTCTTGAGAATGCTCAAAATTTGCAAGTAACTCCCTCTTGGAGTACTCAAATGTTGCACCACCAACGTACCACCACCACTCAAACTGGAATAGCCGACACAATCTTATAATACCAGGTGATCATTATTAAAAAAAATTGGTATAAAATTCACAATTCCTGAATTCTCACTATAAAGAGGGTTAGTTAATCACTAAACAAATTAGCAGTTTATACTTGCTTTAAATGCTTGGCACTGCGCATAATGTCAACCCGCTATAGTTGACTTTTAGCACTCCAACTTCAAATCAATTCTTTCCACTTGTTCACTTCGAGAAAAAAAATTATTTGGTGCTACAGTGAAGTTGGTCGGATGCAATGGGTGAAGTCGTATTCAAGGAATGCGACTTCAGTGTAATTTTTATTTTTAAAAAAATTAAAACAGATGGCACATTTAACGAATGCACATTTAACGAATGCACATTTTAAATTTTTAATTATTTTTGTTTCTTTGAAATTTAGAGCACTAAAATTGGTGTGGAGGGCACATTTACTGAATGTAGTAAATGTGCCCTCTTCAATTTTTATTTCTTTTTCTCAGCTTGAAAATGGTGAGAAAATAGTAAAATTTTAAATTGAAAAATAAAAATTTAGCTTACTGTGGTGCGTGTAATCCATGTGTGGCACATGTAACGGTAAGTTTTTGAAATTGAAAAATAAAAATTGTTGACAGTAAGTTTTTCTATATTATATAATTTTAAAATGAAAGTATTTATATAAAAATAATCTAACCGTTATAAAACAATATAACTATTATTCAAAGTATAAAGTTTAAAAAAATATGGATTTTCAACTAAAAATGTGTTCCTATTAAAATTATAGTTTTATTTAATTTCAACTCATATACAACTTGAAAAATAATATTGTAATATTTTTATACAAATAATTATAATATTATAAATTTTACTTTGAAAATAAATATAAAATATGATTCATTTACAATATATAAAATAGTTATATTTATATAAAAACTATTGTTATTTATATAAAAAGCTATTGTTATTTATTGCGTAAAAATAATAAATTAATCCACGCGTGTAATCCACGTGTGGCGCGTGTAATTCACGGGTGGCGTGTGTAATCCACATGTGCCTACATAGGTAGGTGTGGTGCGTGTAATCCACGTGTGACATAGAATGCGCACTTTATTTTTCGGTTAAATATGGGCTGCGAATTACAAAAAAAAATATTACAGAGTGTGCATTCACCGAATGTGCCCTCCCCTTTTATTTTCGATTTCAAAAATTACACCATTTACATCAGACTTTCTTGTATTTACCCTGGTTCAAGAAACAACTCCTTTTTGCTAGGGCACTATAAAATCTTACCACCATAGGAACAATTCTCAGTCTTACGGTTCCGAGGTGTAGAGTCCAGATTTAATTAATTGGAAATTTTTAGAAATTATGCAAATATGGAGTGGTTTATGTTGAAACATCGTAGAAGGAAATTTTGGTGGAATAAGGAATGCGTGGATGAATGCGAGAAGTAATATTTCATCCATACTATTTTTATTGGAGATTATATCAACTCCTATATTTATGGGATTGTATTAGATTTATGGAATTGGAATTGATTTGGAATACTCAGCTATGGTATAGATGTGGATGAGATATTGATGATTCCTATCTCCAAGGGATTTGATTAAAATCAGAATTTAAAATGGAGAAGGAATTCTACACGCACTTCAGATCTGACCATGTTCCAACATACTCAGAAGTTCAGGATTTGCGGCAGATTTGCAGAACAAATATTGCGTACGGTTTTGATTATGGAAATTGGAGATTATGCGATATTGTGTTCAGGAATTAGAAGCATAATGGAATTATGGTAAATCCCTACATTTATGGAATTGGAATTGAAGGAATATTATGGGATATATGAGATAAGGAAAATCCCTTTATTTATGGGATTTGGATATGCTTCAAAAGCAGATAAGGAATAGGAATATTATGGAGATAATTATGGAACTATTCTAATCTGCTATGGACTATAAAAAGGGACATTACACGGCTGCAACTCTGCGTGGAATTAATTGACAAAAAATCTGCATCCAGATTTTCACATTCTTGCCGAGAGGAGAGTTGCCGAGAGCCAGAACTGACTGTGTTCCAACATACCGACCTGTGTGCTAAAGTTCAGAACGTATACCTTAATTTCTCGGGAGGAGGAGATCCAGCGTCGACGAGTTTCGAGGTCAGAGGAAGTCTGATCATGGCGGATCGGTAGCAAGGGGAGCTTGCAAAATCCACACGTTAGAATTAGAAAAGATAAGCATAGTTGTATGATGTACTTTGTACTATATCTTTCTGATTAGTGAATTTATTCTGAACTGGTCTAGGCCCCGCAGATGTAGGTGGATTTCACCGAACTGCGTAACCAAGTTGTGTGTCTCGTTTATTATTTACTTTACGTACTTGGTTAAGTTAGACTATGTTGGAACAGAAGATTACTAGTTAAGATAAAATGGTAAAACCAGTTTTTCATAAGGATTGTATTATCTCTTTTCAATTGAAATTCCTTTATTTTACGAATTAGTTAATTAGAATTAAAATAGATTATATTTTATTCGGGAAGAGTCCGAATTTGGTTTGAATTGAGTTTTTGTAACTTGCGTATCGTATATATACGCGATGGTGTGCAGAAACGAAAAAACACAAACATTAGTTTAGGTTTAGTTTTGTTTTTCTTTTAGGTTGCAAATGCAGCCAGAGGTTCTTGTGGATATTACGTGATGAATAACTATTTGTTGAATTTGAAGTACACATACATGAATACTTTTTTAAAAAAATTTGAACCGTCTAAAAAATGGGGGGTTTATAGGGTTCCCTCCCTTTTCTATTAAGATTAATTTGCACAGTGTGTAATTACAACATGTGATGTGGGATCAACCGATTACACTGAGGCGCGCTAAAATAAAATTATAGTCTACACTCTCAGTGACTAAAAGAGAATTACACATAAGCCCTAATCAATATTACAATACTAAACGGAAAACTTATGTGGAAATGTGAAGAGGGCCCATGAATAAATGGTTAAAAACTGTGTTGTCATACTTTAGTCACAATAAATCGACAAGAGACTACCATCAGGAACAAAACAGTCAAGTATCAAATAATACGCACGCTAAGCGTTTTGTCCACACTTCCTCAAATATCCAAGGTAATCAAAGCGAAGTAAATTAAAACTCCCCAACTAAACATATGGTCCATCTCCATTCAACCCGTAAAACCTTTCCTAAACTAGGAGATTGAAACCAGTCGTTTGAATTGCCACAATTGGTCAATGTATAAAAATCACTTATAATACGTAGAATTCACTCTAACTTGGCTCCGGAAGGCTGTTAAACCAATTAAATCGAGTTAACAATGTAATTGATCTAAGCACCCTAATGGACAGAAGTCCACAAATCTGATTAAATCCTTTGAAAATAATTTTGCCAAAAAGTCCGTTCTTTAAAAGACCCTGACTCGGATTTCTCCCTTTGTCTCTTCGGATATCAAATCTAAAACCAACCAAATTCTACCGACTCAAGCTGTCGGCAAAACAAGCATTGACAGAGAGATTTCTTATTTAATACCAATCAAAAAACCCAAATAATTTTTGGCTCCCTTTTTCTAAAAACATGGAGAAAATACAGTAAAATTAAAATTAAAATCACTGAAAACAAAAAATAATTAAAAGCCTCTCACCTGAAAATATAAATAGAAAAAATAAAATAAAAATGGAGAAGTACCCCTCATACCTTTCAATTTTTAGAAATATACTCGGCTCAATTTTTTTGAGTTAAATAATTTCTGTTGAGTCCACCCGTTCCTAACTCGTCACTGAGTTGAGTTGACTCGGTTCTTAGTCAGGTCCGAGTTGGCCATAACTGTATCTTAGCTGGCTGACCCAGATTCGAGTTGACTCAGAAACCCTAAGGACTAGACACTTTACCTCAGTGTATTGAGAGGACGGGGATATGCTAACTCATTGGAGCATCGTCGTCGGTGCAGCTTGAACACCGGGGATATGGTAACTCCGTCGCTTTGAGCTCGAAAGGCGGAAAAAATAGAGCACCGCAGCAGTATGTAGCACCATCGACGACCTGGATCTTCACCGTCGTCTGTTGCACCACCGGGGTAGGGCGCTGCCATATGGAACACCACCGGAGCCGGAGTAGGAGCGCCGCCATAGGGAGCATCACCGGAGTAGCAGCGGCACCGGGTAGCAGTACCGCCGAGTAACGTTGAGCACATAAGAAGCAGATCTGGAGCCGGTTCAAACCGAAGAACATCCAC
>JAULKJ010320121.1:0-10517 GCA_032355405.1 Rubia balearica
CTGTGTCGGTTTCCTGATATAGTGATAGATTCTTGATCCTTACGATCTTGAATACCTTGAACGATCTTGAATACCTTGAACTCCATTTGAATCGAGAGGAAGTTGTCGCAGATTTCTTTTTCCAACATTTAAAAATGGAAAGTTTGTTCCAATTTTTTTTTTGAAAACCCAAACAAAAGAGTGCCTGATTTTTTGGGTTTAAATCCAATATCTAGGGTTTGGAAATTGAAAAGTTGGGTCTGTTTTGTAATTTTCAAAACTGTGAGGGCCAATTTTGCAAATTTTCAAAATTTAGGAATTATACTCGAATTTTACTTACTTGGGGATTAAGATTCTGATTTTGGGTAGTATATATTGTTTAAAATTATAATTTGTGGCTGAAAGAGAAGGAAGAAAAAGGAAATCCAATTTGAAAACGGAAAAGGAGCTAAAAACCTTTTTGGGTTGGAAAACTTGTGTGAATTTTATACTTGTCGGAAATTAAATGAAGAAAATTCTATTCTACAAAGGATTTGGGTTTGGGTATCTAATCCTATTTGATTTTGGAAAAGTACTTAAATTTTTGTCGCCTTTTTAAAGCATTATTCTTTTGATCATATATCATTCTATATAGCTCCAATTCAAGCCATTCAAGTTATATTTTGTTCCTTATTATCTTAATAATCAATTACCAATTCGTAGAGTTCAATTTTGAGTTTATCAATTTTAAATTTTGAATTAAGAACTGCAGTATTCATCTTCTATTTTGCATTGAAACTGCAGTGAATTGATTAACTGGCCTTATTTTAGCCTTCACCTTGTGAATTGTGAGTGTTATAAACTTGGTGAGTGAAATTACTATACAAAGAGGAAGGGGGACATTTTTATACTATTTTTTTGTTGTTTTTAGCGGAGATGGCGGATGATAATCCATTCATCCCACCTTTTGTTGGTGAAACCAACAATTTACCATTGACAAACACTTCTGATGGTAAGCGTGGTAATCAATCACATCAAGAACCTCCGAAAAGGTTGGAGAAAGAACGGATCAAACTAAATGAACCTCTTGATCCAAATTAGTTTGTTGTTGCAATAAATGCGTTCATGGGTAAAGTGCAACGATTGGTGAGAAAAGTTGACAACATGGCCGAACCAACACCACCACCATCGGCCAAGAGAGATGACCCTCAAGGAATTTTCTACAGTTTCCATGGTTATGGTAGTTCGGAGGAAGATTCTGATGATGCTTCAGAAAGACGTTCATATTAAGGGTCTTCTAGAAGGCATCGCCACAACGGATTCCAAGTGAGAGCTCAAATTCAACATTAGACATGAAGGTATTAAAACATGATATCCCAAGATTTGATGGTCAACAAAATTTGGTGAAGTATCTTGATTAGGAGCGACAGATCGAGAACATATTTGATCTTAACAATTATCGTGAGAATGAAAAATTTAAAGTGGGGCGGTATTCCTTCACTCATTATGCAACTGAATGGTGGAAGAATTTGAGAGAATCAAGTTAGATTTATGCGAAGAAGTCTATCTCTACCCGGGAGAGATTAAAGTCTGAGCTTCAACAATATCATGTTTCGCCTACATATCTGATTGAACAACATACTTATTTGAGCAATATGTAGCAAGAAAATCGATCAGTTAATGAATACTAGCAAGATCTCGAGTTAACCATAAGAAGGGTCGGAATGAAAGAAGACGGTGCATTCATAAAGAATCGTTTCATAGAAGGATTATGGGAAAATCTTCAAGTATCGGTTAAGCTTCAACATCATGTCACGATGCAAGGTTTATTGGTGAAAGAAAGATTTCTTGAGAGCACCCTACAGGAATGAAGGAAACGAGTTGGATTTCCCAGTCAAAAATTAGGATTTGACTCAGGAAACCCTAGTTTGGGCCATGGTAGAGAAGGAACCATGGGCATCCGTGGTGCTATGTAGTTCTATTCAAATCTGACTTATACTCCCATTTAAAGAAAGATAGGACCCTCTACTCAATAGTTTTCAAAGATTCCAGGTAAGTCTACTGCTTCTTCATCAAATTCGCTTTCTTCTAATACTCCTACTTGTTTCCATTGAAAAGAAAGAGTACATGTTCGAAGTAACTACCCTCATGCTAGAGTTTTAACAAAAATTGAGGAGGAAAATGAAGAAGGGTGAATATGTTGATATGCCAGCATTGTATGAAAGTGGGGAAGAACAGGTAGATGAAGACATAGTCATAATTGATCATGGTGAACAAGATCCGGAAAGACAAGGTAACTTCGTTTCATTGAGAATTATCAATTCTCAAATGACTGAATCTGAGGTACAATGCATTAATATTTTCCATACTCGTTTTCTTGTGAAATAAAGGCATTATTTACTTATTATTGGTGATGGTTCTTGTGCTAATACTATTTCTAATCCTCTTGTTAAATCATTTTCTTTACATGTTACTACTCATCCTTCTCCATATAAACTTAGTTGGTTAAATGGTAGTGGTGATATTAGGGTTAATAAAAAATGCAAAATCAACTTTAAGATTGGAAAATATCATGATTCTATCCTATGCGATGTTATACCTATATAAGCTAGTCATATTTTGTTAGGTAGACCTTGGCAATTTCATCGTAAATCTATGCATGAGGGTTAAACTAACAAAATAACTGTGATTAAGGATAGAACCAGGTATACTTTAACTTCATTATCTCCGGTGGAAGTCCTTGAGGCCTAAAGGCATATGAAAGTGGACAAAGAGAAGTTTGCGACTAGTGCACAAGTGGCCGAAGTAAACCCTAGCCAGGGTTTGAGGGACGTCGGAAAAAAGGTGAAACAGGAGGCAAAAACCTGATAATTTTGACCAAAAATCAAGGAAGGCTAATCCTAAGTCAGTTAAGTCGTAGGATGATTCTTAAAAGTAGCATAAAATCTTACCTTCACATCTTAGTCCTTTACCATCGATTTACATGATGAGACATGCACTTCCTACTGATTCTGGTAAATTATTTTATGCTTCTATTCGGGATGTGAATCATGCTTTTTCTAATCATTCTTTCATGCTTAAATTACATTTTAAAGAAATTTATTTCGCCAAGGATCATATTCCTCCACTGTTTGCTGATATGTTTTAGGAATTTGAAGATTTTTTCCCGGATGCATTGCCTCATGGTTTACCACCCTTTGGAGGCATTGAACACCAGATTCACCTACTTCTGGGTTCGGTCATTCCGAATCATCCGCCGTATAAAGAAAACCTAGATGAGACAAAGGAACTACAATGACAAGTCGAGCATTTACTACAAAAAGGTTATGTGCGTGAATATTTAATTCCTTGTGATGTACTTGTCATCTTAGTTCCTAAGAGAGATAAAACTAAGCGCATGTGAATTTATTGTCATGCTATAAAAAATATTACCATTAAATATCGCCATCTTATCCCTAGGTTAGATGATATGCTTGAAGATTTGCATGGATCTGTGATTTATACTAAGATTGATATAATTCTGAGTTATCATCAGATCCACATAAGGGATGGTGATGAATAGAAAAAATGCATTTTTAAGACTAAGTTCGGGTTGCATGAACGGATTTTTATGACTTTCGATTTAACTAATGAACCTAGTACTTTTATGCGGTTGATGAATCATGTCTTAAGAAAGTTTATTAGTCAATTTTTTGTGGTTTATTTAGATGATATATTTATTTATTCTAAGTCAGCTAATGAGCATATTGAGCATGTTAAAATGGTTCTTGTTGCACTCCTTGAGTCTAGCTTGTATGCAAACATTAAGAAGTGTACTTTTTGCAGTTCAGAAGTGGTGTTTCTATGTTTTGTGGTGTCCCGGGATGGCATCAAAGTCAATGAAACCAAGATAGAAGCAATTAAGAGCTGGTTGATCCCTACTAATGCCAACCAGGTGAGATCTTTTCATGGTTTAGATAGTTTTTATAGAAGGCTTGTGAGTGATTTCTCATCTATTGTTGCAACTTTAAATGAACTAGTTAAAAAAGGATTAGAAATGTGTGCGAGGTGAAAGCCAAGAGAATGCATTTAATGAACTGAAAGTACGATTATATAATGCTCCTGTTCTTACTTTACCTAATTTTAATGGTACTTTTGAGATTCATTGTGATGCTTCTGGTATTGGAGTTGGTGCCATTTTAATGCAACATAATTGACATATAGCTTTCTTCAGTGAAAAGTTAAAGGGCAGTGCTCTTAATTATCCTGTGTATGACAAAGAATTCCATGCTATTGTGAGAGCCTTAGAGACATGGCAACATTATTTATTGCATAAAGAATATGTCATTCATAGTGATCATGAGTCATTGAAGTATTTGAAGAGTCAGATGAAGTTGAATAAGCGTCATGCTAAAATGTCTAGTTTTATTGAATCTTTTCCTTACTTGTTGCGGCACAAGAAGGGTAACGAAAATGTTGTTGCTAATGCTTTGAGTCGTACATATGTTTTACTTACACGATTATAATGTATAATGCTTGGGTGTTATTTTGTAAGAGAACTAGATGCTATTTATTTTGAATGATTAGAATGTATCTATGGTGCATGCGAGAATGGTTCTTATGAGAATTTTTTTCGTCATGATGGTTTCTTGTTTTGAGATAATAGGTTATGTGTTCCTCAATGTTCTATGTGTGAATTACTTGTTAGAAAAGTTCATTCAGTTGGTCTTATGGGACATTTTGGTGCACTTAAAACTTATAATTTGTTGCGAGAACATTTTTATGGCCTAAAATGGCGCTATCTGTTGATAGGATTTTTAGGAATTGTATTGATTGTTTGAAGAAGAAGTAAAAAACTAAGCCTCATGGGTTATAAAATCCTCTACCTGTTCCTACACATCCTTGGGTTGATATCTCTATGGATTTTATCCTCGGTTTACCACGATCTAAAGCAGGTAATAACTGTATCTATGTGGTGGTTGATAGATTTTAAAAAATGGCACACTTTATTCCTTGTAGGAAAACAGGTGATGCAAAGGATGCTGTGGATTTATTTCTTAAGTAGTTTGGCTACATGGAATCCCGGCGAGAATGCAAAGAATACAAACTAGGGCCGAAATTAATGGGATTCGAGTAAGGTGATTGGGTCTGGTTGCATCTGCGAAAGGAGAGGTTTCCAAATAATTGGAAATATAAATTAAGCCCGTGTGGTGACAGTTCTTTTGAAGTGATGGAGCGTGTGAATAATAATGCTTACGGGATTGCTTTTCCAAGAGAATATAGTGTTAGAACTACATTAAATGTTGTTGATTTATCTCCAATATATGGATTGATTTACTTGGATGAATATGGTTTTCATTTAGATTTAAATTATGTATTTTATTTAGATATTGTTTTAGCTTATTAAATTTGTCATAAGTATTTTCAGTTTTTAACGGGAATTACCAAACCCACTCTCTTTATGCTTGTAGAGACTGAATCTTAACCCTATAAGTAGGGGAGGCTATTCACAATTTTATTCACTTTTTTATCATTAAAATTTTCACAATTTTTTAGTTATACTCTTTGCTTGCGAGTGTTTTCATTGTTGATTAATTCGACAGGTTAAATAAGTATCAATACCCTGGATTTGTGACCTAATCATGCGGGCTAGTTAGTGAACAAATTTTGAGTTGAGAGTAATCCCGGGGGCTAGTTATTCATCAATTCGTGGGATCTAGTGAGGGTTTGCAGATCCCTTCACTCTGTCAAAGATTTAAATTTCGCAATCCAAAGTATTCGTATGGAGATTTATATAAGTTATGGAAATCGGTGCTGGCATATCCATAATTGGGTTGGCATACCAGTGCAAATGGGAGAGAATTGGTTCCAGGGTTACACACTGGTTGACCCTTCTTAACGAGGGATGTTATACAAAATTGTACTTTTATTATATATGTTGTTCAAATGCACTATTTTCAACCCGGTATTGGCTATTGCATCGAATCATTATACTTACACTGGTATATGAGAGCCTCAGTGAGTGAATTATGAGAACCGGAGCCATATATGTAGTGGTGCTAGTATTGTACACTGGTTTAATGTCGTATATCAGTGTTATTAACTTTTCACCTGATTTGATCTTTAAACGACCTGCGCTAAATGTACCAATTACCTTACAACACTAGTTCTTGCAACCGGTGCTAGGATTCCAATCAATTTGAAATGCGCTGTTTGAATTTTCATGCCCTCAGCCCTAGCCGAATCCGAGAAAATAATAGTTTTCAAATATTTCAATAGCTACAGTATAAGTTCATGAACATATGAAACTAAACAATTAAATTGACAAGATTCAATAGAAACAAACACTAGTGAATGATTGCCCATTAAAGGAACAGTTGTGCTGCTTATTTACGTTTCGGGTCTTAAACTTCCATCCATTATATGTTTCGATATCTAAACATGGGCTTGAATGGATACCTAAATGTTACGCGGCTATAGAAGGCCAATAGATGACAGTTATACTTTAACCGGCGTCTATTGGTGCATTATTTACGGACTTTATAATATACCACCATCTAATGTAAACAAAGACAAGGGTTAATTTAAACCACCATCCCATGGGATCTTTCGGATTTTAGGTTGGATTCTAGTCGCAATAAGGGAAGTTGAAATAATTGTGTAAAAAATAAAAATAATATGTTCCATGCAAATTTATACCATGCGAACAGCCCATATGTATGGTTTCCAAGGGCTATGTTTTATTTTTGTAGGTGGAACATGAAAGAACATCCGTTGAATCATGATTACCATTCATCAAACATATTCCTTTCAACTGTCATTTTTATCCCAACTTCACAAAATAATCATCCAACTCTGTACCCACTCTGTTCACCCTCATCTTCATCCAAAAAATTCCACCAAGAAAAGAAGGTATAGAGACACCATTCAAATTTGAACCAGATGAAATCATTATTGATATTTTGAGAATACTTGAAGTAGGTTCATTATTGGACCTACTAAGTGTGGAACTATGTTGGAAGATATTGTGATTGTTCAATGGCATGATGTAGTTTAACAATCTTCCCAACATTTTTCCCAATCTTCCCAACATATTTTCCCATCGTTGCTACAAATAAAGGTTCGATTGTGGTTCACTTATATATGTGATTTTTGTATCATTCTAATTTTTGTAATTTTAACATTCTTTCGAAACTCTACCGAATGAAATATGTGGTCAAAGGAGGACAAAACCTCCTTTAAGGTTACATTTTAAAGGTGAGACCAAAGAAGTCACCTTGAAAGTGACTTCTCTGGTTCAATGAACCACATTTAATAGGTCTTTCTCCACTAGTGCAATGGCCTAATCATATTTTTTTCAGATCAAAATTTGGTTTCTAGGGTTACAAGAACATAGACATATTGTAGATTGTATTAGGACCTTTACCCATAAAAAAATCTCTATCTTATCTATTCTTAAACTTCGTCAAGAAATACCCTTCTTCGTTGTAGAAAAAATAAGGCAGAGAAACAAATGACAAAAATCTCATCATAAAGCTCTTCACAGCTGAAATAGTAAATTCACCTCCTAACATACATAATCAAGGCATTTTCCCAAAATTCAATCTCAGCTTTGACATCCTCTTCCTCAATTTCCAATTCAATCTCACCATCAACTACCATAGGGGCTATAAATTTAATTTTCATCGCATTTTTTGGAACCCTATTACCCTTTATCACATCCACCCACAATCTGTTTTCAATCGTAATCTCATTTTTAAAATCAGTATTTGAAATTACCTTTTCCTGAGTTTTGATCTAATCCACTTCACCACTAACCTCCTTCATCTTAGCTCATGATTCCTTCCGTTGGCTACTCATTTCTCCATCATTACTAATCTCCTTCATCGTTGCTTCCAATTCAAGCAATTGTCTACTCGTACTAGTACATTCCTCCTATACTATACTCTTCTGCCTCACCGTTGGTGTGGCCACCTTTGCTTGCGGCCAGCCAAAACCTCTTTTCATGGTCTCTACAATTCACACTCAGTATGTGTAAATCGCCCACAGTCAGGTGCTCACTAATTTTTTTCCAGATGGAGTTCCTAGTTTAAGGAATTTTTAGAGTGTCCTTGAATTAAAGATTCGAGAATGGAGATTCATATAAAATAAAATATTAACTATTATATACTAATACTTTACATTAGAGAAACTCCAACTGATTCTCAATAGAGATCTACATTGTTTTAGAGATTTTAAACAAGTTGTTTGCTCTAACAGATTCTCCATAGGGTTCTCTAAAATTGAGATTTTGATATAATTGAAATTTGGCTCTCTGTATTGGTAGAGAGAGAAAAGAAAATTTGGAGAATGTCGTCATCAGTGCATTCATTCATTTAACAACTTACATTAATGCTAATATTTCCTACATGGTGAGGGATTATAAATTTAAACTCTTGCGGTTCCCAAATCCTACTAAAAATGTCTCATTTTTCACGATGTTCAGCGCACTTATTTGATCATTAATATTTTAAATTACATAAAAATGAATATTATAAAAACTCAAAATTAATAATAGTATATTTTATACAAAAATTAAACAAATTTTTGCATAATATCAATGATATTTGAGTCAGAGTTAAGAAATTTGACTCTCATAAATACACTTTGTATTTAAAAAAAGTTTGGAGAATGAATTATTCAAATTCATTAGACTAACCATAACAAATAAAATTACCTTTCAATCTTTGTTTCCTTTTTATTTCCTTCCCTTTAGTGATATTATTTTTTCTTTTATTACAATAGTAATTTAATTTTCTTATCCCTATGCTATAATCAACATTTGATTTATCGTAGCATGAATATTATATAAAGGAATTATTTTTTTACTACTTAATTTAATTTTTAACATTTAATTTTTAGGGAAATATACATTTATAACCCTAACTTTTGACTGAAAGTGCCATTATAACCCTGCAATATGAAAAAGTGCCAATCTATCCCTAACATATTACCAATTGTGTCAATCTAACCCTAACTATTAGTCAAATTGTGCCAATATAACCAAATTTCTTAATTCCGGCATTGACTCAAACTTCCTAATACATGTCGTGCTCAAGTGCAACAGAAGGGAGTTCCGCGTGAATTACTTGGGGAACAGGAGGTTGAAGACCTTGATGCCGAAGGGTTTTGAGAAGCTTTTTATTGTTGAGGAACTCAGGGTTGGGACACGCTCTACTTCGAGCTTATCAATAGTGTTGGCCCTGTAGTTTTTAATCTTAAAATTCTTCCCTATTGATATATTAGTTGTTTTGCATAGACTTTGATTAGAACATTTATATTAAATTGTTAAATTCGTGTTTGGATAAATATTTGTATTGACGTATTTTGATATTTAATCTTTAATTAATAGTCTATTTGCTAGCCATATTTTTTTAATGTTATTCAATCCTTTTAGCCTAACTTACACACACAAAATTAATAGTAGTATTAGTAAAACAAATAAAAAAATTTATTGGGTATTGTTTCAATCAATCTGAAACTAGCAAATTGTTGTGGCAAAATCTATTTTTAAGTAAACTCGAACTGTTAACCGGCTGCTAGGTGAGCTGAAATTGTTAGGACCACAAAAATCTGCAACATCGGTGTGTGGTCGAAACCATGTCGCCTTATCCGACTTTGGTCCGACGTTGCATACATCAAGGCAGATAACACAATTGTTCAAAACGACGTCGTTTCAAAAAGTGTATAAATATGGGAACCTTGACGGAAAGTTCAACCATATATTCACAAGTTTCCCAAAAATTCCAACAGTCTCCAGGTTCCTCCACATCTTCTCTCTTGGAAAATATTTGTTATTTCTAATCTCCTAACACCCATGTTTTGGAATTCTTATTACAATGTTTGATCTGTGGTCTATGAATGTATTTTTATTTTTTTGGCTATCTAGTTTTGTCTCAGATTTATGAGAGTATGAACTTTCCTTGACTTTAAACGTAGGTACAATATTTTAGTTTGTTTCCAAAGGGTTTTCGTTTAATTTGAAGTTGATTAAACTTCATTTTTTTCCGGTTTTATGTGTTTCTTCCCATAGCTTCCTCTTGTATGTGCGACGCCGCTATTCTGTCTGTCACAACCCAGTTCATGCGATTATGGTGTGATGTTGCATATTCTTATTTCCAGTAGTTTATTCATAAGTTTGTGATGTTGCACTATTATTGTGTGACCTTCGGTATGACCAAAATCTTACCGGCGTTGCATTATGCATCTAAGTGTACAATTGTTATGCATATGTGACTTCACTCTTGTGTTGGTCATGTCTTTGGCTTAACTGACCAAAGTGTAAAGTTGCAGGCACATGTCAGCATCCCACTACTTTAGGCTAACATGCACCTGCGACGTCATTTCCGACGTTACTCCTTGCATTTCATAGGGCATTTCGCACTTAAAATTTTCCCTTTTTTATGCAGGACTAATGGTTGGCGAAGGATCATCTAATCTACCCTTTTTCCAGGTCTTTCGCCAACGTACATATATATTTACTAGCTAACACATCTTCACACTTTATAACAACTAATACTTTTTGGTTTTCGTACAGTTCA
>JAULKJ010320141.1:0-10515 GCA_032355405.1 Rubia balearica
GCTTAAGAGTCGAATTGGGTGTACCCTGCGGGCTAGACGCTGCAATTCGTGCCATTGAAGAGGTTCGGCGAGAATCCCGATTCAGTGAAAGATCATATATTCCGCAAATCAGAGTCTTCGTAAGGAGATTCATATCACTTGGTTTGTCTTATATAAAGAAGAAGAAAATAGAATAACACCCCAAAAACAACAACAATCTTGTTTTGCTCTTGTTATATATATATATATATAGGGAAGTGCACCAAGTGGCAAGGAAGCGCTATTTACTGCACTTGAAGGTTGTCGCTATTAGTCGACCATCCACCTTAGGTTGCACCATCTTCTGTTATTTTACCATATAACAATCAAAACATCAATTTGTATGCAAACACATGAAAATATACTCATTGTCTATTGCAACATTGGTTAAGATTCAAATGTATTATTTAAAATATAAAAATACCATAATATAAAAAACACCACCATAAAGTATGATGCCATAAGTAGGAAACATTTTAAAATGAAACTTACTCGAGAGAAATTCGTAATAACTAGCGCCATGGACTTTCGCACTCGAATAACTTGAATCAACCGTATCAAAATAATGAGACTGTGAATATTTTGGGTTACAAGAATCTAGTGATTTGTTGGCCAGTCAACCAACTCACTATTCAAAAAATAAGAAAAATTCTAAACATTAATTTTGCACCAATCATGCACTAAGCATGCCCATCTTCTTCACTGATAGCCAGTACACTAAACACACATTTATTTTTTTAATTCATGCCATTATATGAAGGTCGATGGAATTTTTCTCTCGTGTAATTAGCATGTCTATTGTACTCTTGCAGTAAATATTCAAATTTGTTTTAATTCTCCTTCCTTCTTTACAAATATTAGATAACCACTAAGATATTATTCAGCTGGGTTTATTTTCAACACAAATAAGTTAAATTCAGCACGAGTATGTTAAATTCAGCAGACAAAGTTAAAATCAACACTACTAAGTTACGATCAACACTAATAAGTTAAGTTCTACACAGATAGTTAAAATAGAAAAAAGTGCTTTTATAACCCTTAGTTCTTTGATAAGTGTAATCACCGATTTTTTAAAAGTACTCTTATACCCATGATCTGCATTCAAAAGTGTAATTAACCCTCTCACCAGAAACATGCATTAAAAAGTTAAATTCCGACGTTGACTGGATTGAAAATGACTAAAATACCCCTGTTCTATTTCCAGTTTAACTTTGGCTAGTTTTGCCCCTAAAATGGGCCCCACAGTTAGAACATAAACAAAAATCTTATGATTATATTAGCACTTATCTATGAAAAAAATGAGGATCGAATCAGAATATTATCATCATTTATCTTTTCAAATCACTTATCATCATAACTCTTTTCAAAGCACTTAGGTTAGCTTTAAGAACATTAATCCATTTCCTAACATACATCCTCTCATTAATCACTAGTGAGGAAAATACTAAGCTGCTCAAACAGGTAACTTCAGAGAAACTAAAACAGGCAGTGTTCGATTTAGGTGAACATAGTGTAGGAGGTCCGGATGGATTTGATCGTCAATTCTTTAGGGAAACTTTGGAAATTATAAAACTGGATTTGCTCTCTACAATTAGGGATTTCATGAGTGGAAATCAAATCCCGAACCTCATATCCAGCTCACTCATCACTTTAATTCCCAAAGTTAAGACACTTGTTAGCTTCTCTAAGTATATACCGATAAGTTTATTGAATTTTAAATATAAAGTATTCTCAAAGGTCATCTCTGAAAGGTTGAACCTTATAATTCATAAATGTATCTCTCCGGAACAATGAGCCTTCATTGAAGGTAGGGAGATATCGAACAAAATTCTAATCATGCAAGAAATGGTTTGACTCTTAAATAAAAGAAATCAAAGCCTGAACATGCAAAGCTTGATATGGAAAAGGCCTTTGATAAAGTTTCATTATCAATGTTTAACTCACTCCTTCTGAAATATGGTTTCCACAGAAACCTTGTCTCAGTCATCCTTCGTAACATAAGCTAAGATTGGTTCTCTATTTTAATCAATGGAACACCTTATGGATTTTTCAAACCCTCTAGGGGTTTGAAACAAGGTGATCTGTTATCTCCCATCCTGTTCACCTTTATAACCAAGCTCTTGAATAGAGGCCTAAAAACCATGTTACATCTCGGTTACATTGACAGATTTGCTATGCCAAATGGGGCAGTGCAAATTTCTCATTTGTCCTATGCCGATGATACAGTGGTTCTTATCAAGGCAACAAATAAATCAATCACCAATCTTGTCTGCTTCTTAAAGCATTATCAAAACGCTTCTGGCCAACAAGTTAATTTTTGTAAAAGCGCATTTTACACAGGTAATAAAACTGCTAGGCTCAGAGTTCAACTGATTCAGAACCTAACTAACATGAAGCCTGGTGAATTTCCTTTTACCTACTTTGGTGTCCCTGTTTTCACAGGCAGGAAGAAAAACTGCTACTTCAAGTACCTCTAAGACAAGATCAGAGCAAAAATATGTAAATGGACAAATAAATGGCTAAATTTAGCTGGAAGAGCGGTCCTATTTAAGCATGTTCTTACATGAATCCCCAATATGTGTGGTGTGTTATGTCTCCCACTAAACACATCACCCATAAAATTGATAAAATATTAAGGGATTTTCTTTAGGGTGATATAGAGGATCAGGTGAAGAAACACTGGAGGGCTTGGCACAAGCTTTGCTGCTCAGTAACACATAATGGCCTGAATTTCAGAAATCTAGAAAATGTTATCAAAAGCTACTCCCTTAAGCTATTTTGGAAGCTTCAAAAGGGGGGAAACTCTTTGGTCTAAACTCATATGGTCCCTCCCGGACTCCTTTAGGACATCTAACCCATGGAATAGAGTCAAAGGCATTACCAAATTTGCTAAAGAAAATCATGGTAATTATAGCCAGAGGCTCCTTCAATTTTTGGATTGCTAATTGGAAAAGTTTAGGATCATTAATAGACCATTGTAATCTTGATGATCAGCCCCCACACTTAGATATAACCAAAGCTGAATTTAAAGCCAACCAAACCCCTCTCATAGATGTTCTCTCTATTGGATTTGATAGCAGCATCATCAACGCCATACGCAAACTATATATATTTTTAACATGGATAATCAAATCATATGGAAACCGGCTCCACCAGGTATATTTTTTGTATCTTCTGCATATACTTCACTGTCAAACAATGGTATGAAGATCCTTGCTCTATCTAAGGAATGGAATTCTCTCATTCCTCCCAAAATCTCTGTCTTTATATGGAGGTTACTGAATAACTTAGTTCTATTTGATGAAATTATGAGGAAAATGGGGTTTCATCTTGACTCAAAATGCCATTTTTGTTGCCATCATGATAGCATCAATCATTTTTTTCTATGAGTGTAATGTGGATAGAAGCCTCTTGGATGAAATATTCACCATTTCTGAGATGAGGGTCATTAGATTTACTTATGTTTTTCATGCCATATCACGGTTTTGGTAGGTTAGTTAATTTTCAAAGGATAAAAATAACCTAATTCACATCTTACCTAATCTCTTAATTTGGACACTTTGGAAAAGTAGAAACAGGTTTATTTTTTATGGCATCAAACCTCACATCCCTAGCCTTAAACTTGAAATACATTCTCTTTGTGTGAGTAGCTTCACTAATAATCCTCAATGAATTAAAGATAATTGTAAAACTCTAGTGGATAGAGGTTTGTTTCAAAGATTTAAGTTTCCAAAACTCAAACTTATCAAAGCTTACAAATGGAATCCTCCCGACATTGGCTTTAAACTTAACACTGATGCATCTTTCACTTCTATAAATCATTCGGCATCAGGTTTTATTGTTAGGAACCAAATGGCAGAAACTGTGTTCATGGGAAGGGCTTTTTGAAGCAAGTTCATGACCCACTGCATGTTGAGCTTTTATCATGTTTGATTGTTATACAAAAATGTGTTAGAAACCACTTTCTCCCTTTTATTGTGGAAATAGACTCATTGTAGGTAGTTCAAATGATTCACGGACTAAGAGATGCTCCCCGGAAGCTGATCACCAAACTTTGGCAAATTCAGGAACTACAAAAATCCCACCAAATAAAAATTGATCACATATATAGGGAGCAGAACCAAATTGCACATCACCTTGTCGAAATTGACATATTAGTTGCTCCTAATTAAGATGAAGAACGAATTGAAGTTATTCGAAACTAGTTGCAACAACAAGCAAAGATGGAGATGCAATGAGATCTTCTACAACTCTCAACACTTCGACTGCATAATCAATCAGCTTAGTATGTTTCACATCCGTACTCACAAACTCCCGCTCCAATGGAATGTTCTCTGTACATTTTTCTTTTTTGGCTGATATACTACGATTCACAGAGCCTCCTGTTCTAGATATTAGGAAGTAAACAGTTGTCTGACCATTCTAATCTCACACCATGGGGGTGGAGGATTAGAAATGGAAACACAACCATTGATTTTCTTATCTATTTTGCACAAAATTTGTCTACGGCTAAACATTTCACCTGGTCAATATTTTGTAACTCAGGATCTTTATATTTGCAACGGTCAGGGGTGCCAATTAATCACACCACTCATATTTATGAGTGACTTATATTTTTTTATAAAAAAATTCAGCTCCAAGTTTTCTTTTATTTTACTAATAATCAATGTCATTCCATGTAACATGATTATTATTATTATTATTATTTTGTGAATAGCATATATATTATGAGGTTTAATGATTTTTATTAATTGTAAGTGCTATGCATAAAAGTCCGATCAAGCCTGCTCCAATTTAGTTTATTTCAGTTGAATTTAGTTTGGTTCAATTCAGTTCGGTGTCATTTTGAAAAAGGCTAAGCTAGTTCGATTCGGTTGAGTCCAGTTGAGTCTGGTTCACTTCGGTTCACTTTAGTTCAGATGAGTTGAGTTTATTTCAATTGTGTTTTACTTGAAATTGGGACTCAGATCGATCTATTGAGTCCAATTCACTTGGTTCACTTTAATTCAGTTTGGTATAATGCAGTCTGGTTTGGTTCAGTCCAGTCAAGTTTAATCCAGTTTAGTATAGTTTAGTCCAGTGTTATTCAGTTTGGCCTCGTTCATTTCAGTTTGGCCCAGTCCATCTCAGCTCCGATTGGGCCATTTTAGTCAAGTTCATTTCCGTCGGGTTAAGTACGATTTTGTACAGTACAATTAAGTAAGCTCCAAGGTTCATTTTGGTTTAATCTAGTCTAATCTTTTTTCAGTCTTGCTCAATTCAATCTAGTTTTGTGCAATTCCATATTTTCCTAGCTTGATTTCCTTATTCATTTTAAATCATCCAAAAAAAATCGTTAAATTCATCACAACTAAGTTAAAATTTTCAGCACAAATAAGTTAAGTTCAACAGAAAAATAAGTTAAATTCTGCAATAATAAGTTAAATTTAACACTAATAAATTAATGAGTTAAGTGTTAAAATGACCCTATGTTTTGGTCGAAAGTGCCAATATAACCCTGTGAAATCTGAAAGTGCATTTCTAACCCTATTATTTTCTTGAAAGTTCTAATCTAACCCTGAGAACCTTAATTTAGCTGAAATTATGTGAATTTACTATTATACCCTTACTAAAAATAAAATAAAAATTCAAAAAATGTTAAGGACAATTATACCCTCATATATATTAACCACTTCCCCTTCTTCTCAATTACATCGCTCAATTATACCCATTTTCCCTTCTTCTCAATTATACCGCTCCTCCCTGTCTATTAGCACCTCCGTCGTCGTCTCCACCAATCGCCTCCTTCTCGCCGCCCGCTAACTCCTGCTGGAACCTCCACCGCCTCTGTCTCTCTGCCGACCGGTAACCGTTTCTTCCCTTCTTTCTCATTCTACTTCTTACCCCCAACTTTCTTCCCTATCCATCTCCGTCCGTCGGCCCCTCTGTTTGGATTTGATCTGCTGCTGGTGGATTCGATCTACCTTCGTTTACTTTGCTTCTCTTCGTTTGCTTCGGGGGTGGGGCTGGTGGCTGAAAATTAGGGTTTTGCAAGGTAGCGTCGGGGTGGGCTAGGCTGGGCTAGGGAGGAGAGTCGTCGCCGAGGTGGGAGGGGAGGAACTGGCTTTCTTCAGGATGGTAAGTAATTTCATTTTTGCTTTTTTCATCTTTAATTAATGGATTATTGGTTATTTATTTAATTGGATTCAATTGATAAATTGATTTTATATGTTGTTGTAGTCTTGCTGCTCTGTGTTGTCGTTGCTTACTGGACACGTGTTGCTATGATCCCACGATTATATGGGATTTCTAGAGTTTATTTTGTAGCATCAATTTGATCGATGTAATCGTAAATAAAATATTTACCATGGTACAAATTAGGGTGGCATCGGGGTGGGATGAGGCGAGCAGCGGCGGGGGAATGAGGCGGCAGAGGAGCGGTGGCTGTGATTATGGAGATGAAGAAAAAGAACACTAGGGATATTATTGTCATTAGATTTTTAGGTTTAAGGCTAGGAATATTTTAGTCTTTTTAGTTTTGGTCAATGCCGAAAAATATCGAGTCAATGCCGGAATAGTGTCAAAAGTTATATCGGCACATTTGATGTAAAAATTAGGGTTATAATTGCAGTTTCAAATTATACATGATTATATTGACACTTTTAAAAAATAATAGGATTATATTTGTATTTTAAATTAATTTCAGCTTAGATAAGTCCACTTGGACTGGGCCTAAAACAAAGTTAAAGATAAAGGTGGAATTTAGGAAGATCTGGAATCTATAACATATACTAAAACAACAAATTTTTTGACACGTGTCATCTCCAAACTTTACCACATCATCTCGCCATGTCAGCTTTTCCAAAAAAAATTAAAAAGGAAAATGTTACCATGATTAATTTGTGTATTTTCAATGTATCATATTAAAGACGGATCCGTTTGGAAACCTAAAAAAGACCACAATTAACCTATATCCCTTCATCAATTCTTGGAACTGTCAATCGGTCTCTTCCTTTTGGAAACTTAAAAGACGCCAATTAACCTATATCCCTTCATCAATTCTTGGAACTCTCTGGAATTGTCAATCGGTCTCTTCGTCTAAAGAGAGCTAGAGTTTCGCAACCTCAGCAACACACATACCCGCAACTCTGGTGGAAGATCTGTACAAACACTCATATTTCTTCTCTAATTCTTCTTATGAATGATAGTTTATGCTCTCTGCCTGAATTGTTGATGGTTTTTTTGTTAATGTTACAACTTTGTTTCTCTTTTTCTTTACTGGTCTTTGTATAGAATCAGATGAATTTGAGATTTTGTGTGTTTTCATTCGTTAATTTTTTTCCCTTTCCAATTCTTTACTGGTCTTTGCCCGCTGTTACGTGTTCTTGATTACGCAATTGCATATTTGTTTCTTCTTTTTTTTTCCAGGAGATAAATTCAATGGGCTCTGATTATCGATGAGTATTTTATATGAAGGTTGCCTTTTTTTTCTTTATCTTACTGGTGATATATGTTATTGGTACATGTCTTTCGATATGATGTACTTTCATCAATCATGCTATGTCTTCTTTATATGTGAAGGCAGGTGCAGAAGGCAATTGCAGTTGCAAGAAATGCTCACAAGGCCAATTACGAAAATTGGGGAATGGGGATAGCTACCTCACACATTGTATTCACACTGGAAAGATTTTAGCTGCTTTGGTTTCATCAATTGGAAAGAAGGTATTGTCTCCTTCTTCAAATTTAATGTCATTGCCATTTTATCTTCAGTGGCTAAATTGGCCAGTCCTTTGATGTAATGTGTTCTTTGCACTTAAAAGGAATGTATAGTTATGACTAAAAGAGCAACATTTTTGACAAGTGGGATTCCCACAACATGTAATTTCCCTTTTTAGTTGACAACTGAAATGTATTCTTTCTATACGTAATCAATTGCCCCATTTAAATTCATTTTGTTCTCAATGTATTCTCCTTGGCAAACGAGGAGCTTAGAAATTATTGAATGCTTATTAAAACTAATTAAACATTCTCTGTACCTTTTACACTTTCCTATAACAAAACAGAAGATAAGCAGTCAGACTTCAATCACCCTCTGTGTACAAACACTCATATTTCTTCTCCATTTATTCTTATGGATGATAGTTGATGCTCTCTGCCTGAATTGTTGATGGTTTTTTTGTTAATGTTACTGCTCTGTTTTTCTTTTCTTTTTTTGGTCTTTGTGTAGAATCAGATGCATTTGAAATTTTGTGTTTTTTCAGTCGTTTGTTATTTTTCCTTTCCCTTCTCCGAATGAATTCGATCCTTCCCATGTTGATCTGTACTTGTATGCGTGTTTTTCTTTGACTTAGTTTTCTTGGAAAGCAAGCTAGATTTTTTTATGATGCTTATCGCGATACATTATTTTATATTAGGATAGGGTAAATACCTTATTTTAGAATCAATTTTGTCTGAGTATGGATGCTGAATTGAAGAGACCCGTGTGCCCAAAATGCTCAAAGTCGACCCGAGTTTTCCTCTTTACCCGTTTCAAAAGCCTGTGTGTTGAAAACTCTATTGATGTAACCATTTTCCACCAAACCTTTGAGAAAAGACACCCTTTGAATTTTGCTAGAATAGCTTCCCCTGGGATTAGAAATGTTAGTGTAGTTTCTGAATCTGATGCTAATAGCCAGGCCTGTTTCACTGTTCACCCGCTTGGCCTGTAAGTTGATTTCACGCTAAACTCAGTTTTCATATTTGTTGTAAGAGCTGAATGTATGATGTAATAATACATGTACAGTTTAGTAAGGAAGCGGTTGAGGATGATTCTGGTGCTACCACAGGGAATTGGTGGCAAGGTATGTTGATTATGATGTTTACAAGCTTTGATGCAAAGCTACTATACATAGGTTCATTATTTTTTCTTGGTTTCACTAGATGCCAAATTACTGAAGTTGTATCTCTATTTCATGCTCATGTTGCATTTCTAGTTACAGTAACATGAAAAATCTTTTGCATGATTAAGTTGCAAATGTTTTGTCATTGAGAAAGATTCATTCTGAGTTCAATGTGTGTTTGATATGATTGTAGTGACTTCTAGATCAAGATTCAATTTTTTTAACGATTTTTTTAGCCATGCAATTTATTTGAAACTGATGCAGATGGGTTTCCTCTTTTCTTATCTGTGATACTAAACCATGGAAGGATTTGAAGGTCATTGAGATTGTGGAGTTGAGTGCTCCAAAATGACTAAGCTGAAGAAATTGCTATTGTTATGGCTCCATTGACACATTTGGTATAGTAGTACCATTAGATCATCTACATATTTTTTACCAAATCTTTGCTACTGATATATTCTACTTTTTGGAGAAAAAAATTTGTGTTCAACTACTGTAGTATTCTATCCTTCTTTTCTTTACTCTAAGTAACTATACTATAACGTTAACTGATAGGCTTTGAGACTCAATCAAATATCATTCTCTTTTGTGTAGGTATTTCAGGATGAGTAACTTTCATACCAAGTTTTAACTAGAAGCATTCTGAGATGTCATCAGTACAAAAACATCAAGTTAATTGTGATTGTGTACATTTGATCATGGAATTCCGTGTGATCTTACATATTGTGTTGTTTTGTTATCTTAAATATGCAAATTAGAGTTAAGGGAGCATAATTATCTTAATTACTGATCATGTTAATTGTTGAACATGGTATTCTGAGTATAATCACTGTTACAAAATAATTTTGGGTTCATCATGACCACATATAAGGATGATGGTCTCTGCTAGGTAACATATTACTGAATTTCTATGGTTTCTTTATGCAAGTACAACAGAAGAAATGTGGGGACAATCTGCTCAAAAGAAGAAGAAAAATTGATGTGCAGTGGAAGATTGAAATGTAGAACTCAACACAACTATTCTCAGTTTAGGAGGCTATGCTCACCAGGTATCTCTAGGCTCAGTTTTAGAGAAACTCATATAATTATATGTTGTGGCTAGTAGTACTAAGGAAAATCAACTCCCCGAATGGCATTTTGCTAATTTGGAATATATGAATGATCTTATTGAAAAATAAGTGATTGTATTTATAACAATTGTAACATATTTTTTAAAGATCACATCTGCAATTGAGGATTTGGGTGTTTTTATCTACTCAACTTTCTTTTAGATTTGGGTGCCCAAAAATGTTATTGGGCAAAAACTCTTCAAAAGTTGCTACATCGGGCTTGGAGCTCTCCTTGGGATCAATGTTGGATCAGTGCTCCACCAATGCTGCATCAGCTTTGCATAAGTTTTTCATCTAATGTTGCATCAGTCTTTCCCAGAGTATTCATATTACAGAAAAATGTGAAGAATCGACAAGAGATAAAAGATGTGGTTATTCGAAAATGAAATTTTCATATGCAAAGCTAATAGTTTGTGATGTGACGTCAAAAGCATGTATTTTCCGAGGCATTTAACCTCTTTTGTAATGTTTTTGTTGTAAGATTGCTAGATTTAGGTATGATTACATCATAAGGGGTTTAGATAACCATT
>JAULKJ010320160.1:0-10515 GCA_032355405.1 Rubia balearica
AAGGACCGGCTGCTGGACTCCATGAGCAACACGCTGGGAATGAGGATCCGGAACAACACGTGCGTGACGACCGGAGTCGACATTCTCAGCCAACAGGGAATCACTGATCTCAGCAAATGGGCGTGTTTGTATATCACCATTGCATGGGGATTTTTCTTCAGAATCTTGTTTTACTTCTCCTTGTTACTGGGAAGCAAGAACAAGAGGAGGTAGTTTAACCAGTTAAATACGATGCTTATCTGCAAAAAGAAATAATCTGCCTTTTGCCGCCGCCGACGGGAGGTAACTGTACAAGCTGCCGGGATCATCCATCTGAAAGTTTGAAAAATTAATCTTGTATTTTTTGATTTTTTTCGGAATGTATTATTTTAAGGGGTTTTGACTTTTGGTTTTTGGTTAATCTGCATGTTAGGCGTATAACATATGAAATTCGATACATACTATGTGGATGAAAAGAGTGCACACATTTCGCGCGTACATCTTTTTTTTTTCTCTTAAAAACTTCAACAAAATTCATTCACAAATTCACCCATTTCTTTTGAGAAATTTCAACAAAATCTTTCACAAATCCACCGTGAGTGGTCGAGGGAATTCATGGTTTTTGGAGGAGGGTGAGACTCTTTAAAGAAAGGTAAAACTTCGAAATGTTATTTTTATTTAACCTGAACTCAAAGTAATTGTATTTAATTAAACTGTATACAACTTAAGTAAAACAAATAACAATAGTACTCCCTCCAATTTTCTATTTATGGCACCATCGGTTTAGATGATTGGATTTAGGCGAAGAAAATGAGTGGGTGAAATTGAATGTAGAAAGTAAAAAGTAGAATGAGTGGATGAAATTGAAGGAATCTTTCCAAAAATGAAAAGGGTGCCAAATAATTTTTATTTATTTATGGTAAGTGTGCCACAAATAACAAAACAGAGAAAATTAACTAAATTATAAGTTGTCCAAATTTATTTGAAATTTTATGTATTTTACTGTAGTTCGGTTCATAAATTGGTAGCGTACGATAGGGGGAGGATGAAGGGTAGATAGAAATTGGATGGGGAAGGTGGGAAAAGGAAGGCACGGGATGCTCGTGAAGGTGGATGAGCAAAGCAAAATGGCGGTTATAATTTGAAATTAGCTGGTGAGCGGTTGAAGCTGTAACTCATATTCACCATGCACCCAACTTTATTAATTATCATTAATTAATCATCACCTGGTCCAGTTTATTGTCACTTCACAAAAAAACTGTTATAACCTCTTTTTGTAATGGCTGATTTAGTCTTTACAAATGCAGGTTTTCCATACATACACAGCATCTAAGCTCATCTCCTCTGTAACTTTTCTGAATTGATCTGATCTAAATTGAACTGAACTAAAATAATTCTGTTGAAAAATATTAATAATATACCAAAATGAAATCATATTAAATTTTTAATGAAATGGCCTAAATTGAATTAAACTGTTCTGAAATGTAGATAAAATTTGAAGAATAGGACATAACCGTGCTTTTATAACTAAAATATGATATTTTTTTAAATATTAAATATATAATTTTCAACTTAAGATGTACGATAGCAAAGTATTACAATTATTTCAAAAAATGAAAAGACTGCTATTCTTCAATTATTGAAAGTTTGTAATATTACAGTAAAATTCCTTTAAATATGAACTAAATGATAAGTAGTTTTGTTTTTTTAAAGTACTTTAGTCGTAGTCGATTGGTAATAAGTGACTTTGTACTCCCTCCGTCCCAATTTAAAATTCTAAATTGCTTTTTGCCAGATTTTAAACACAAGTCTATGCGATATCTTTCTAATGAGTGATGACAGTAGGTCCACATAAATCAAATGAAAGAAAGAATTATGATTACATATTTATGGCTAAATGTAGAAAGATTAGAAATATGAAATTATTAGTGTGGCAGACAAAAAATAAAAGTAGGAAGTTATTATTGAGATGAAGGGAGTATAACAATTATAACAAAATTCACGATAAAAAATTCACAAGCATACATTAAATTTACCAGGCGGTGATTTACCTTCAATCATTTTCCCAGAAGAGAGTACATACGATTAAAACCAACCACCTTAATTGATGTTTTAACGTTGTATTTAATGTACCCATTTTAAATTTGTAACGCTCGTTATTATTTAATGTACCCTTCAATCATTTTTTAGTTTTGATAACTTACAAATTTGTTGGATTTTTAGAAGGAAAATTGAGTTGCCCATCACTTGACGTAATACTCTAAATTTAATTCACGGGATTTTTTCTCCTGGAGTTCGCCTCCAATATTTATAACCCAATTTTGGTATTTATACAGTTTCATTTTCTAAAAAAGTATAGATTTGAAGGCAAAGCTATCCAATTGTGTGATTATCCCAGTTTCCATTGCTGGATACGCATGGGATTTTTGGAAGATCTTTCATCAGATTAAATAGACAATATTTATTATTTGATGTATATTCGCCTATTCGGCAACTTATTGATTTTGAGACCGTATGGTCAAATAGTCAACACATCCTGTAACATTATTCATTTGTATTCTTTCTTTCGTTTTCAAATCGTCATCCCTTATAATAAGTTGTAACAATTAAATATACACATCCTCAGGAGTTGGGACTATTATTTTTACAATCTAGGGTCAATATTATTTTTTATTTTGTTTTGGAAATATATAACTTCCATTGCCAAAATTTTGCATTTACATCACCTCCAAGGGCAGATGTCGGGGGCTGGAGGGGGTTTCAGCCTCTGTCAAGATGAAATTTATGGGAAATACGGGAGTAAATTTTTTTAAAAAAATTATATTTCAGCCCCCTCTATAATATAATGAAAAATTGAGATTTTTTTCCTTTACATATCAGCCCCCGCAGGAGATGGTTTCTGCCTCCATCCCTGATCACCTCATTCCTACAACTCCTCTATCATAAACTTTCCACTTTTCTTCCTAAGTTTAGTTTTCATCCAAGATCTATAGACAACTCTTTCAATAATCCTTTTCTTCAGATCAGCACCTTGTTGTCCTTTGCTAAAGCTCCATTCATTTCTATGTTGCCAAAGTGTATAAATGGTCTCAGTTAGAGCCAACTTCAGTAATCCAGCCTTCGATCCCTTCTTTCTGCAGTTTTGCATCAGCCATTGCATTGCCCTTTCAGTTCTCTTTTCACATGCATCCATTTAAGCACAACTCTCCAAACTTCTTTCATTTTGCTGCATTCAAAGAATAGATGCTCCAGAGTTTCCATTTCTGTGCACAACATACAACTCCCGTCACCTGTAATTCCCATCTTTAGCATCCTATCTTAGTTAGCAGTCTTCTGTGACAAGTCATCCACGTTGTGAATTTTGATCTAGGCCTAGCCATACTATCCTACAACAATTTCTCCCATGACACTTCAATCTAACCTTCTCTGATTTCATTATAGACCTTTCTCACCTTGCTTTTCTTTTTTGTTCAGCTGCATCTTCCATTGCATAAAATTCTTAGCTCTCTCTCGACATTGCATCAGTCTTTTAATCATCCATGAGCTAGAACTAGGAATAACAACTTCCATACTCTCCTCTCATTTATATAATAGAGCAAATGACTTTTGTGGCTCTCGAACTATCACCATCGTTCACCTTTGGCCCTCCATTTTCTCCCATACTTTTAGCCCATGAACTTACAAAACTGGCAAATTGTGCCCCTTCCGTTAGGTCAAACCGTTAAGGTATGGTCAAAGTGTTAATTTAAGGGGTAAAACTAAAATTTTCCATTTTTCTTTTATCTCTTTTCATTTTTTTCATTTTTCAGGCCAGCCCCTCCTTTTATTTTATTTACAACCCAGCCCCTATTCTATTTTAATTTAATTACAATCAAACCCCACCCTTATTTTAACCTTCCTGCCATGCTTTCTTACCTTCAACACCACCCCCTCCGCCTCCGCACCTTCAATGCCACCTACCTTCACCTCTTCACCTTCAACGCCACCCCACTCAGCCTCATTACTAAAACCCTTAGTCCCACAAAAAATACCGTATAATCACTAGAAACGTCCTCACCGGAGCCATGCTGGAATCCTCACCCACCACCCCGACGACTACTACATTGGAGCTGCGGAACACCGATGCCACCATAGCCAAGTTCCATCGATGCGCAACATCAATGCTCAAAAGTGAAATCGATGCTCAACGACTCCAAAATAGCCAATGTGCTTCAGCGTGTGATGATCTCTGAGGTTCCCACCATTGCCATTGACCTGGTGGAGATCGAGGTCAACTCCTCCATCCTAAACGACGAAGTCATTGCCCACCACCTCAGCCTCATCCCACCCTAGATTTCACCAGCCTCGAGCTCATCAGCTCTGATCCCTCTGTCGTTCTCATGGATATGGTTGATTCATCTGTTGCGGGATACGATTCTCTTGAGAACAGAGGAATAGGCTGCTGTGGGGCGAGAGAACAGACGAATAGAGGAACAAAGGGACACGATTCTCTCGACGTGGACAAGAACTGATTTGGTGGCGGCGGAGGGTTGATTGGTGGGGGTGATGGAGGGTATAGTCTGTGGTGGGGCGACGGAAGGGAAAGGGGAAAGGGGAAAGGGAAAGGGGAAGGGGAGGGGGTGGGGAAAATAAAATATAAAAGAGAAATTAGAAATAGAAATAGAAAAATAAAGGAAAATAGAAAATAAAATGAAAAAGATAAAAGAAAATGGAAAATGTAAGTTTTACCCCTAAAATCAACATTTTGACCATACCTTGACGGTTTGACCTGGCGAAAGGGGCACAGTTCACTAGTTTTGTAAATTCAGGGGTCTAAAGTATGGGAAAAAAATGAAGGACCAAAAGTGAACGGTGGTAATAATTCGAGAGACACAGAAATAATTTGCTCTACAATATTATTTTTAACACACTAATGTTACAACAAAACTCAATTCAGCATCAACGTATCGAAATGCTAAAGATTATTTTATGAGGCTAAATGTGTTTCTTTTTAGTTAAAACTGTTTCAACGATAAGGATTTTAGGGTATCCAGCCTTACACATTAATTAATGGTCAAATTTATCAATTCTTTTTAGAATATAGTCGATCCCATCACGTGAGAAGTGAAACTGAAACAATTTACACAATAGTGTTTAATTTTAGGAAACTTACAAATTTAGAACTTGTGTGACAATATGAGAGTTACACTAAGCTTGAGCATGATGTAGCAAATAAAATTAACCAATCAAAGTGGTCAGAAACAGAAGAAGAATTTCCTTGAGTTGTCGTCGTCCATCGGAAAACTAATCTAACAAAGAGTTTTAAAAAAACATGTTTAGCCACTACCAATTAAATTTCTCTTTATCCAAAACAAATCGCAGAATCCAGCTCTTTACTCATAAGTACTGTTTTACATACACTATCATTGTTTTACATACAATCAGTTTTTAACTGTGTTGTACTACCGGAATTTTTTCCACACAAGGAGGCGTAGAATTATGGTTGTTCTGATATCATGTAAAGTGTAAAACCCATGATGATTAAGGGTGGTTTATTTATGATATAAATACATGATAATAGGGTTACAGGATACTAAACGTTGGTAGAATCCTAATCTAACCCATCTACTTTATCAAGGGCAAGGGGCACAAGCACATTTAAACAATATAGACCCAAAAACGAAAATCTAATGCGATTTCATCCTAAAACCACTAGCGCATATACAAAGAATAACTCATAGAACTTACATACTCTCTCTGTTCCAGATTAAACAGCTCAAAATACCTTTTTAATTAGAATTAGTAATCTTTAACCATATATCGATACATAAGCAATAGTATTATTACTTGTGACATTGTCACATTAGTTATAACAAATATTTTTAAAATGTTAACTTCTACATGATGTTACTACACGTAATTAAACGTATTGATGGTCAAACGAAGAATGTAATACGCACCTTGTAAAATTTAGTTTTGGACGGAAGGAATCAGCCGAAAACTGAAACTGAAAATTTCAGTTACAAAAAGAAGAGGAAGTACGTATAATCTTTCCGTTCTACTTCTGACCATATATCGATACATAAGCAATGGTATTATTGCTTGTGACATTGTCACATTTGTTATAACTGTTACTGATATAGTATCATACTTTTTGCCAATGTGACTATATATCAAATGGAGACGCAATCGAACCAAACGCTAATTCTGGACAAATCCTGCACGAATCCAACGAAAGTCTTAAGCAATTAAAACCCCTTTGTTTTCGTATAGCAATTGTCAAATTTTGTAGCTCCCAACCAAACCGAAAACGAAGGAAACCTTGTTTTAATGACCCAAATTGTTTCGTAGAGGAGAAACCATGAGTTTGAATAGTAATAATTTTGCAATTTTTATGTAAAAGGGTCCATCATTGTGTGACATGCATGTCGGAATATAGTGACTTTTAGTTGGTATCGATCAGTTTGCGTGAATGAACTGAAATCTCGCTGTAATTCATAAATAACATTTCTGACCATTCCCTAGTTGACCACTACAAATGTACTGTAGTCTATGTTTAAATTAATTGTTTAACAGCTTGCAGAGTTAAAAAGAAAATCAGCACCAGTGACCTGTGACCCCCCTCCGTCACTGCATAATCTGTACTGAATCTTTTTTAACATTTTTAAAAAGTATGTTTGACTGTTAATATATTTAGCTACGTATAATACGGTAAATAAAAAGTTGATATATAGAAACAACTTATTACGACGAATCTAGTAATATCACAAAATACTATTATTATATATATATATATATATTTAAATATGTGGTCAAAATTTGTCAATATTGACCGCAGGAGCGGATCCAGGAATTTTTATTTGTTGGGGCACATTTCATATTAAACAAAGACTGGGTTTCCTGACAAGCGGTCTGTCCATAGATAAGCCACTTATTTTTATTTTAAACACTGCATTTATTAAATTACATATTAAATTTAAATATTTAAAATATTTTTTCTCGATTGTACTATATTTTTGTATTTTCAATTCAAATATTATTTGTGTTAACTTTTAAATATATAATATTTAAATTTATTAAAAATTACAACATTTAAGGTAAAAGCCACTGTGGATTGTCCCATAAACTTATGGAAAACCCGTCTTTTCAGAAACTTTCTCTTAAACAAATATGGCCAAATCTTGGAAAAACCCGTCTTTCTATAAGCATATGGAAGACATGGTTGAATTAGAATTATAGAAAGAAAAAAAATTAGTTGCAATATTAAAACGCTATAAAAAAAATATTTCAGTAGTGACGCATATTTTGTGACAGGTAAGGAAATGTCACAATATTTGCTCCAACTTCAAGTGCCACTAAATATTTGTGAGATGTGCACATGTCACTAAATTGAATCGATGCCACAAAATTGAATGATATTTCTAAATTAAAGTACATCTTGAAGCGTCACAAAAAAATATAATTATATTTCAACGCGTCACAATAGGCCGTGAAGTTCCCCTATTCACGTGTCACTAAAATACTGTGACACTTTGAAATATAATTATATTTTTTGTAACGCTTCAAGATGTAGTTCAATTTAGAATTGTCATTAAATTTTGTGACATAAATTCACTTTAGGCGGAGATAGAAAACATGTATGGCGGGGGACTAATATGTAAAGAAAAAAATATTTCTGCAAATTTTATTTATATTATAGGGGGGCTGATAAATATTTTTTTTAAAAAAATTTACTCTCATATTTTTCTTAAATTTCATATCGGCGGGAGCTAAAGGACATCCGCCCCTGGTGACACGTGCACATCTCAAAAATATTTCATGCCACATAAAGGTAAAAAAAGATTGAGAAATTTTTTTTCTCTCCTACCAGTCGGTCCAGCCCCGCCGAAAATATTTCCTAGCTCCACCCCTGATTAGAATTATTTTTTTGTAGTGAAAGTTTATTATGAAACGTGCAGTAGTTATAAGTTTATGACCCGTTTAATGCAACCCAGAAATTTTATCTTAATTTTTCCTACTTTGCATTTTAAAGTTTGGTCTTTCTATAAATTATGAAAAGACGTCTTTCAAGAGAAGGACTCAACAAATATAATGTTGAAATTTAAAAGAATTTTAATTTTTTTTAAATACAATAAAAGTGAGATGAGATTATAATAGATTCAAAATTAAGATTATGGTAGGGCATTAATTAAAAATTATATTTTAAGTAACTAAAAAATTACTTTTTAAAAAAATGGCGGGCCACTTGCCCTGACAAGTCCAAGGCTGCCTCCGCCAGTGATTGACCGTCAAATAGTAAATGTGCAGTTTATATTGGAATAAGTATAAGATTTTATAATTTGACTTGTCAGCTTTTCTTTATAGCAATCCACTGACCGTGTTCTCAGCAACCATCAATTAAATCTCGAGATTTGCATAGAAAGAACTATGAGGAAATCAGTGGATTGCTATTTCATGCCATTTATTTTACTGTATGCTCCTTGTATTTATACATTATAAATATAAAATATATTAAAAATTAAAATAAAATAAAATAAATTCAAATATTAATTTTACTTTTTAAATAAAAAATATGATTTATTAGTGGTGGTAGGGTGGCGGTTGCCTGCGGTGGTCCGGCGGTGGAAGGTAGTGACCGGCCACTTTCTGGCGGTGGTTCGGTGATTTTTCGGCAATGATCCGGCTTAGTTCTGATCATATTCCGGTGATTTCTGGTCAAACTCCGGCGAAGTTCCGGCGGGCAGTGGTTCTCATCCAAAAAATTGTACTTATGGCTCTCATCACATGGTTCTCATCCTAAAATTTGCACTTGTGGCTCTCATCCTAAAATTTGTACTTGTGGCTCTCATCGCATGGTTCTCATCCAAAAATTTGTACTTGTAACTCTCATCGCATGAATCTCATCGTATGGTTCACATCCAAAAATTTGTACTTGTGACTTTCATCGCATGGTTTGCATCCAAAAATTTGTACTATTGGTTCTCATCGCATGACTCTCATCCTATGGCTCGCATTTGGTTTTATGCCTTGTGGCTCGCATTTGGATCGATGAGAACCACAGATGAGAGCCCCATATGAGAACCATCACTGGCCGGAATTTCGCAGGACCCTAGCTGGAGTTTGGCTGGACCACCGTCGGAAAGTCACCGGCCACCATTTACTACAGCCAACAGTCATTGCCCTACAATCACTAATAATTCATGTTTATTTTAATTGTTCATTTTAAATTTTAATTTTAATACATTTTGTATTTATAAGGTATATATACAGGGCGTATACAGTAAAATAAAGAGCGTGAAATAGCAACACCTGAAAATTATGCATTAATATCGGTACCATAATATCAATAAAAGGTACTCCCCGTTTCTCTATCTGTGGCTCACTTACCTTATTGGATTTTTTTTAAATGACATACTTTCCATTTCTGACAAGATTTTTTCAATCTCATTCACTCATTCTACCTTTTACTTTTTACATTCAATTTTATCCACTAATTTTCTTCACCTAAATCCGAGAGTCTAAACCTAGTGTGCCAATGTTAATGAAACAGACGGAGTACCATGTTCTCATAATTTCGTGTGAAAGACTAGGTGTATTCGACATCAAATTAAGACCATGTTTAATGGTACCAATTTCTTACCAATTAAATATATTATTTTTCTCATTCTCTCTCTTCCACCTAACTTTAAGAAACTACTTTTAAAATCACTCATTTTTTTCTCCACAGTGGTAAGAAACCACTTTGTACTATTCATGGACCCCATTTAATTCTCACTATCCTACTCATTAATTTTACCATTAACATTTAATTTAATTAGATTTGTTCATCCAAAATAAGATGTGAAATTTAATATTGCATTATAATTCTACCAATTAAATTTCATTTTTTCAAAATTATTAATTTCATATGTTTTTAAAAAATATTTTGTATGTATTAAAATTAAAATACTTGTAATTTTAAATTTTATTAAATTAATTTAAATTTTTGTTTTTGTAGCCAAGTAATTATTAAATAATGAATAAATATAAATAAATAATAGGAGAAATTTTTATTTGGAAAAATATTAAAAACATTACATTAGCAAAGATCAATTATGACGATCAGAAAAATTACAATAAATATGTAAATAATAAAATATTGATCTAGTTCTACTAATTATTACAAAACGAAGATCGAAATATTGATCTAATCTGACTAATTATTACAAAGTGAAAACCGAAATATTGATCAAGTCTAACTAATTATTACTAACACAAAACAAATTTAAAAACATAAAACATGGATGATGAAACCATATCGAAATCCTAATTTTACCACGCTCATGTTGGTAAAGATGTTTCGTAAGATCTTGTTTCAATTGCTCATGTTTAGATTTGTTGCGTACTTCCCTCCAATTTGCAATAGGGCATATAGATATTGAGAAGTATGGTTTGTGTAAGGAGGGTTTGTGTATGCATTTTGGGAAGAATGGTATTGATTTTGGAAATTCATGTATGAATATTGAGAATTTATATGGAAATTGGTGATTATGCAATATTTGATTTAGCCGTATGGAA
>JAULKJ010320171.1:0-10515 GCA_032355405.1 Rubia balearica
GCTAAATCTTGACCGCGCACAAAATCCTATTAAATGAAAAAGAAGGTCGTTCACCCTTGAGAGAGCCAAAGCCATAAAGGAGGAAGTCCAGAAACTTCTTCGAGCGGAGGTCATCGAAGAGGTGTTTTACCCAGAGTGGCTAGCAAATCCTGTGATGGTACCAAAGCACCATGGCGCTTGAAGAATGTGCATAGATTTTACGGATATCAACAAATGTTTTCCTAAATATTGCTACCCTCTACCTTAAATTGATATGTTGGTCGAAGCTATAGCAGGGTATGAGGTACTTACTTTCTTTGATCCACATAAAGGCTATCACCAAATACTCATGGTGAGGGAGGATAACCAAAAAAATGTCATTAATCAAGGATGTTGGGACATTCTATTACAATAAAATGCCATTCGTCTTGAAGAATGCGAGGGAAACCTACCAGAGGCTGGTTGACAAGCTATTCAAAAATAGATAGTACAAACATGGAAATATACTTGGATGATATGGTAGTCAAAAGTAAGAGCTACGATTAATTCCTGCTAGATCTAGAAGAAATATTCTAAACACTCTGAAACGTGAACTTAAAGCTGAACCCAACTAAATGCGTGATCGGAGTGGGGACAGGTACTTTCTTTCTTTCTTTAATACAGATAAGGGCTATCACCAAATACTCATGGTAGGGGAGGATAAGAAAAAAATTCCGTTCATCCCGGATGTTGGGATATTCTGTTATAAGAAAATGCCATTTGCCTTGAAGAATATGGGGGCAACCTACCAGAAGCTGGTCGATAAGCTATTCCAAAACAAATAGGCTGAAACATGGAAATATACGTTGATGATATGGTTGTCAAAAGGAACAACTACGACCAATTCCTGCTAAATCTCGAAGAAACATTCCAAACAACCCAAGATGAAATCTTGAAGCAAAACCCAACTAAATGCATGATCGAAGTGGGGGAAGGAAAGTTCCTGAGATTCATGGTCTCAAAGAGGGGAATCGATGTGAACCCGAAGAAAGTTGAAGCTTTGATAACCCTGAAGCCTCCTCAAATGGTCAAGGATGCCCAAAGTCTCATAGGATAACTAGCTGTGCTCAGTTGATTTCCCCCTAAGAGTGCCAAAAAGTACATGCAATTTTTTGAGATTCTTCAAAAAGCTAAAAAATTTGAATGGACAGAGAAATGAAACTAATCTTTCAAAGACTTAAAAGAACACCCCTATGAAGCCAGAAAAGGGGGAAGATTTGTACTTATACATCTCGTCATCCCCCTTAGCAATAAAGAGGATGCCCACCCTAACGAAGCCAGGAAAAGGGGGGAATATTTGTACTTACACATGTCGGCCTCCCTCTTAGCAATAAGTGCAGTGTTGGTAAAGGAGAAGGAAAAAATTTAGCACTTATTTACTTCGTAAGCAAGGAATTACATGGAGCACAAACACTATATACAGCCCTCGAAATGCTAATTTTAGCCTTAGACCACACAGCAAGAAGGCTCCAGCCAGACTTCCAAAGGCACTAGATCATCCTACTAATCAGCCACCAGATCAGGTAGGTACTTCTTAAGCTGGAGGCCCCAAGAAGAATGATGAAATGGGTAATCAAATTAGGTGAGCATGATATCCAGTTCTGACCAAGAATAGCTATTAAGAGCCAAGCTCTACAGATTTTATTATGGAAACCATAAAATCAATTCAAGTTGGTAATGAAAAAGAGCTCCAGGAAATATAGCAGCTATACCATCACACTAGGGGAAAGGGGAGCGAGCATTCTGCTCACAAGCCCCGAGAAAAAAAATCCATATTTTCCCCACATTGACTTTAAGCCCACGAACAATGAAGTGAATTATGAGGCACTGATCACAGGGCTTCCACTAGCCAAAGACTTGAAGGTTCGAAGCCTGGAAATTTTTAGTGATTCCCAAATCGTGGTCCAGAAAGTCAAGGGGGAATATGAGGCTACGGAAAGGAGCCTGCAGCACTATTAAGAAGCGGTGAATCCCCTTCTCGAGCACTTCCACCATTACACCCTAACCTAAGTCCCACAGGAAAAGAACCACAAAGTTGACGCCCTGAGTGAGCTGGTATTATCATACTTGGACTTGCAGTTCCAGGGCCACCGGATGGTGGAAAAAAGAGACAACGGTTATGCTGTGGGAGAAGAAAATTCTTGGATAACGTCAATCATGGGCTATCTTCAAGATGGTACCCTTCCGGAAGACCCCATAGAATCAAGGAAAATCAGGCTAAAGGCCCCAAAATATGTAATCCATCAGGATGTGCTATATTGACAAGGTTATATGCAACCACTCCTTTAGTGCGTGCCCCCTCCCACGAAGCTGACTATCTAATCCGCGAAATTCATGAGGGAGCATGAAGAAACCACCAAGGGGATTGGTCGATAGCTAAGAAACTCATGCTGGCAGCATATTACTGGCCCAAGATGTTTGACGATGTTAATAAGCCCATGCAAGCCTGCCCTCAGTGCCAGAGGCAAGCACCAATCACGCTTATCCCCCAAAAAGAAATGATGAATATAAATAGCTCTTGGCCATTTGACAAAGGGGGAATTGATCTGGTGGGCCCCTTCCCAAAAGCCCTAAGCCACTTTTGATACCCGATTGTGGCCGTAGACTACTTCACAAACTGGGTCGAGGCTGAAGCCATAACTGACATACAAGGAAAGGCTATGATCAGTTTTTTCTTGAAGAACATCATCTACAGCTTTGGGATCCCTCGATCCATTATAACTGATAATGGTACCTAGTTCTTGAGTGATCCATTCAAAAGCCGGTGTAAAGAATACAAGATCCGCCAGAACGTTACTAGTGTATACCACCCCTAAACTTATGGGTAAGTGAAGGTAACGAACCAGACCATCATCAATGGCATCAGATCGACACTCAAAGAGGCAGGAGAGAATCAATGAATTACCCAGTGTGCATTTGTCATACCGAACAACTGAATCCTCTTCAAAGGGCAAAACCTCGTGTGGCCTAGTCTATGGCTCAGAGGCTATAATTTCCGCCGAGATAAGATTTCCTATCTTCTAAAGGTTTGCTATCAGCAATGAAAGTAAGAGGTTAATGATGAGTAGCGTCGGCTAGACCTGGATATTCTCGAGGAGAAAAGCGAAACGGTATCCCTCCATGAGTCAAGGTGTAGAAAAAGATCAAAAGGTATCATGACTGAAGGGTTAGAAAAATCCATATCTCCCCAGGGGGACCTCGTGATGATGAGAAATATAAAAAACAAAGGGAGATAGAAGGAAAACTGGCTGCTAATTATGAATAACCCTACTAAGTTATCGAAGCATACCTAGGAGGCACCTACGTGCTTGAAACATCCCAAGGGGAGCCAATTCCTCGTAGATGGAATGTCTCGAACCTTAGGAGGTACTATTCTCCTAAATCCCAGTAAAATTGGTAAGTCTGGGGAATAGATTATCTAAGAGTACCTATAGTCCAAGGAATACCTTCGACGGATGTACTCGCTGTAAGTCAATAGCATTTCCCAACTTTTATTACTCATCTATTGAATTACACTTTCTTTGAGTTATTCTAATTTACACTAAGTGGTGGAACGCACTATGAGTTGAGGAAATAGAACCCCCTCACTTTCCCTAATAGGATAAAATCCTTATAAATAATTCTAAAGGCCATCACAGCCTGTTAAGCTCTCGAGGTCAAAATCCACTTTACACGAACGAGCTTCCCAAGGATAAAAACCTTGTGAAAATTAAAAAGGTCTCCACGGCCCATTGAGAGCTCGAGGTCAAAATCCCCTTCATGTGTACGATCCTCCAGGGGATAAAAATCCTTGTAAATATTCAAAAAGGCCTACGCACCCTGCTAAGAGTTTAGTGTTGAAATCCACTAGGTGTATATATATGAGCGCCTAAGGGGAAAAATCCTTATGAATATTCGGAGGGCCTTCACTGCTTATCTAGTGCTTGGGGTCAACATCTATTTTATATGCTTCAGCAGCTAAGAGATGAAATCCTTATAACCCTTTGAAGGGTTTCCGTAGCCTATCGAGTGCTCGGGGTCAAAATCCCCTCTACAATACGAGCGCCAAAGGATTAAACTCTTGTAAATAACCAAAAGGCCTCCACGGCTTGGTAAACACTATGGGGATCAAGTCCCTTAGAAAATAAAAGTGAGAATTCTATGATATCTAGATAAGGGCCAAGCCCCCTAATAAATATACAATTACTCGTTTAGGAAGAAAAAAGGTTAAATGTTTTATTCAATGATACAAAGTGCCACAATGGCTTACAAGTAAGGGGGTTGAGTACCCCACATACATCTGAAGGAAAAATTACAACATTACAATATAGTAACAAGTATTAACTACCTACGCTAAAAAACTAAAGGAGGAACAGTTCATCTAAGGGGATGGAAAGGTCCTCCATAATCTCGTATTTAGTGGGGGCTATGGCTGTCCAGAAATTCTTTATCAGATTCGGTGCCTTCCCTTCTGGATCAGTAGCTCCTTGAAGAGGGAAATCGAGAGTCCCGTTACCGATTATCAAGGCCTTCGAGAAAGGGGGGAACATCCTCAGGTTCTTCATCCTTCTCAGCTATCTCGATTGCTCTGTTGAAGGAGTCCCCCTTGAATGTTGATTGGAGGACCCCATGGCTGGTACTGGTCGGAGAGATCTCTCTATGAGTTGATAAAGATCCTGTACATCCCCGGTTGGCCTCCAAGCTCAGGCCTACACCCATTGAGTAGAGCTGGCTGGCTGGGCTAAGGGTATAGAAGATGTCTCCCCTTCCGGGTTCACCGGTGGACCCAAATGAGAAAACACAGACCCATTCCTCATACGAGGTCCGAAAGAATGCGGACCCTGGGAGCTCGAAGCCGTGCTTTTATTTTTTCTTTAGACTCGAAGCCCCTTCTCTCTGGTCCCTTATTTCCTTCAACCATCATTCGGCTTCATCATAAGCTTTGCCATATTTTTGGTGTTTATTGAGTTCCCTGCACTTTATGATACCCACTGTGTCCTGGAGGTATGTCTCAAAATTATCAATGAGCATAAGCACTATCATACCGAGCCAAAGTCGGTAAGCCTGAATGATATCTTCATAAGCTTTAAACGTACTTTGATGCTTATTGGAATCTTCTTTGAGCCTATCCCTTTGTTAATAAGAAACTAAACACAGTTTCTTGCTATGGCTAACTGATTTTTGTAAGTTCTCAACTCGAGCTTGAAGCTCTTGGATCGTCGTTCTCCAGCCCTCTAGCTCAGAAGTAGTCTCTCGAACAGCATCACGAAGAGAGTTTTCATCCTCTAATTGTTTCTTCACCTCACGGTGGTAAAGAACCAGGGACCCATGATGCACAAAGAGGACCCCTCCTCAGATAATTTAAATGTCTAAGATACTCTCAGGCATTCTTGGACATAAAAAAAAGCCTACTTCGACAGACATCTAGCTAAGAAGCTGGTTGTGTATGTCGAGAAGGAGTTTGTGGTCGTTCCTAGCCCGTGTCTGGCAGCGGCTAGTAAGTTCCTATCCTTCCTTAGTTGAATAAAATCAGCAAGTAGACCATCTGAACCTCATGCCGGCCACTTTTCCTTAATTCTATCTCCTCCTTAGTAGTTTGGTGTTCATATTCGAGACGGAGGGATCGACACCAGTACCACTAGGCTGTTATTCATTGGTCCCATGCGAAATAAGGCTACCCTCCACCAAAGTGAACCCAACCTTAAATTGAGAAAGGGGCTTGAAAAGAGCCCCGTCACCAGTTTTCTAGCTTCGAGAGGAGGGACTGCAAGAATACGGACCCTCTTGGTCTCTCTTATCTTTGGCCAAAAGATCTTGCATCTCTAGTGGAGGTTGATGAAGATGGGGGGACTCGAGATGTATTCTTCATAGATGAGTTCTTTCTCCTCCTCCTCGTGGCCGAAAAACTCTTTGCAGAAATCCACTGAGACAAAAGAAAAGAAAGGTTATTAACAGAAACCCAAAAATAAAAATGAAAAAATAAAACAAAAACTAAGGTGCCTCAAACACCTTTTTATAGTGAAAGGAATTTTTAAATAGGGCCTCCTAAGACTCAGTAACCCCCTGGTCTTCGACCACCATCTGCCGAGCCTCTTAAATGGGCTCTAAGGGCTTCAAAAAGCCAAGACACTTTTCCATCTTTGGCTTCTTGGGAACCCCTTCATCAGAAGTTGAAGGGGTCTTCCTCTTTGCCTTTTTAAGCTTTCTACCCTCACCCTCCTTCTTCTTCATATTTTTCTTCCTAGCAGAGGAGACCCTCAAAGAGTCTGCAGGGGAGAGGCTTAATTAGAACCGGATCCTGGCCGTAAACACACTGTTCTTAAACTTCTAACAACCAGGTCTACCTGATCATGTTTTTCCCATAGATTGAATAAATATCTAGGGACTCACCCAAGAAATTGTCCTTATCCACAACTAAACCCTCCAGAGCAGAATAATTGGAGGTGTTCTCAAACTTGGGCTTCGAATTCCAATTCAGGACATAATAGCACTTGGCCTCACTATCAAAAGTGTAAATTGGAGGCTTGTCCCAGTCCTGGACATTTGAAGAGATTTTAATTGGGTTCTCCGAGAACCTATTACTGAAAGTCATAATCCCTTTAATCTCTCTATCCTATGCACCACATCTTTGCTACAGGAAAGGTGGTAAAGGGACCTAAAATTTTTGTAGTTGGGGGTGATTCCTAAGTTTTGGCATTGGGCATGAACACCAAAAAATAAAGTATGAAGTTCTAGTGGAGTTGGGCTAAATTAATTTAATGCTCCTCGACGAGCCGAGAGAGAATAGAGGGAAGGGGAGAGAAAATCTCGAACCTAAAATGGTGCTCATCAACAGCGGACCTCCTGGATTTAGGTCCCTTAGGGGTTTCGTCATCTTGGAGGACCTCCGATTTTAATTCCTCAAGAATCGGTTGGGAGGGTGGATAATAGATGGGAAATTTCTAAGGGAATAGGCTGGGAGCTCTAAACTACGGGAGTTAAATCTCAAAAAAATAAAACATTGGCCCTTCTCATCCCTCTGAATAACTACCATCCTTGAAATCCTCTTCCTCTAAGTGACCCACGTTTTGCGGTAACGTTGGGGCGGCGCCGAAAAACTAGCCGAGGTCACTTTATCCACCTTAGCGGATGAACTGCAACTAGTGACTGATGAGGGAATAGTGTCAAAGCTTTGAAGGAAGAAGTTTTAAACTCCGACAGTAGAAGAAATGGTCGGAAAATAGGCTGAAATTGCCCCTTCCCTCCCCCAAAGTTGTTAGCGACATTGGCAAATGAAAAAAAGGCTTAACGAATAGGAAAATGGGACTTACTGGTTGAGGTGGCCCAAATGAATTAGCCGAAGTTCTCCAGATGGTAATGATCTCTGAAAATAGCAGAAGCTTTGAAGGAAAGAAGATGAATAAAATGGGAGAAAGTTTGGGTGAAAAGTGATTAAAGGCCCTTGGAGGCGGCTTATACAGAAAAAGGAGGAAGTAATGATTACCTCAGGCCACCAAAAATTAAATAAGAACATGGGTTAATGTGCCATTTGGGAAAATATTCTTATAATAAATGAGAAAAGTGGCACTCGTGGAATACAGTATGGACACCATGCTCCCAGAGGCTTGAGTAAGCATCACACCACTAGCATATTTTCCGTTCATCTTGCTGAATCCCATTGGTAAATATGAAGACAAAGCCTCCATGTTCCTTGTTCTTGAGGTTCGTATCGTGTAAATAGAAAGATTTGAAGGAAGACTCGTGACCCTTGGGCCTTAATTGAAACTAGAAAGCTGAGGATTGAACCCTCCACAAATAAATCTATTCGAAGATTGGATCTAAAGTCGATTTGAAGGATCCCAAATTGACTAGGGAGGTGACCCTCAAGGGACTCAAAAATTGGATCATGTGTCCAACAATGAGTTTGAAGCATCCATATTGAAGGTCAGAGCAATAATCTTGTTTGGGAGGGGGAGAAGTCGAATCAAAAGCAAACATAATAGTTTCCCTACCTGCCAGTCTATATAATGGAGAGAGGAAATATTGCATACTCAACTCTTCATTCTTAATTACAAATACACTTCCTGACTTAATCGTCGGAGACTCTTCCCCCCAAAAAAATTGGGGCGCTTTGTCTTACAGATTCCGGCCAAAGCAGTGACGCATATAACAATTGTGATTTGGGATGCATTAGCTATTGTGGATGAAAGGGCGTATGTATTTCCAATAATTTTGTATTTCCCTACTCATAGTTTTTATTGTTTCATTGCATTGGGGACAATGCAAAGTTCAAGTGTGGGGGAGAGAGTAGTGAAACACATAAGAGTTTTATCTTGGGATTCCTTTGTGTTTTTGGTGTTGCTTTGTTTTAGTATTATCACTGGTTTTGGGAAGTTGGTAGAGTTTTTGGTGTTATCTTTTTGTTTTTGTGGGCATGTTTAGGTAGGAACCTTTTCTAAATATCAAATTTTTATACGGAGTTGGTATATGTTGTTAAAGTTATTGATGGTCAAACATGATCATGGAAAACTGTGCAGATAGTAAATATGCCAATTCTGCTGGGACGGAGGGTGTATGACTTATGGGGACATCTCCTATTTTATCTGCCCATGTTTTCTCCTATTATGCTATTTTCCTCGATGATCATTCTCGACTCTCGTGGTTTTACCCACTTCGCCTCAAATTTTATTTTTGGGTTATTTATTGCCATTTTGAGGCTTTTTTGGAGAACCATATCTCTTCAACAATTAAGGTGTTTTAGAGTGATAGGGGGGAATGGGTTCGTAAATGGTCACTTACGCTCTCACTTAAGACAAAGGGCATTAACCGTCAGATTTCTTGCTCGTATACTCCTGAGCAGAACGGTCGGGCTGAGCGCAAGTACCGCCACATTGATGAGATGGGTTTGTCTATGTTATACCACACTCATGTCTCTCTCTCTCACTGGCCTCACTCCTTTGATGCAATTGCTTATAATATAAATCGGTTTCCCATTCATGTCTTTGGCGGACGATCACCATATGAAGTTATCAATGGCGGGGTTCCAATATACATTAACTTACATGCATTTGGTTGTCGTGTGTATCCTTATCTTCATCGATATGCAGCTCACAAACTCGCTCCTTGCAGTTTACGCTTTATCTTTCTTTGGTACAACTCTCAGTACAAGGCATATCGATGTTTGGATACTACATATGGAAAGATATATGTCACCAGACATGCTTGGTTTGATGACACTTTATTCCCTTATGCCGATGGTTCTACCGCAGCGCCTCCATCAACTTTGGATATCTCTACCATTTTGGATCCTACTGATACAACAGCTGATATCTCTATTTCTTCCACTATGGCATCTCCTCCTGCTCGGCTTGTCACTTCAATTTCCAGCCATCCTGGCTCATCGATCCTATCATCCTCACCGACTTCAGGATCCTGTTCTGCCTGTTCTTCCGATTTAGACCATCCAGTGGCTGCTCCGATGCATCATTCTTCGCCTTTCTCACCATCGACCAGCTCACCTGGTTCGCCGACCAATCCACCCGGTTCACCAGCCACCTTACCTATCACTTCACTGGAGGGTAATACTCCTCCAATCTCTCTACCTCATCCTCGTACTCATCGGATGGCTACTAGGTTGTCTACTGGTGCTATTCAGCGTAGGGATTATTCAGCCATTATTGCTCATAGTCTTACTGCTGCTCTACTTCCTCAGTCCAAGCCCACGTATTATCGCACTGCTCTCCGGGATCACGCTTGGGTTTCTGCCATAGATGACGAGATGAAGGCTTTTTGTGACCAGCACACTTGGTACTTGGTACCTCGACCTTCAGATGCTAACATTGTTGGCTCCAAATGGGTCTATAGGCTCAAGTATCGATCATCTACCACTATTGATCGTCATAAAGCTAGACTTGTGGTGCAGGGTTTTTCACAGATTCTGAGTTTTGACTTTGACCATAATTTCAGTCCCGTGGTCAAAGCCTCCACTGTTCGGATGATTCTCGCCATTTCCACGATGCATTTCTGTCCACTTCATCAGCTGGATATTAAGAACGCTTTTCTTAATGGCATTCTTAATGCTCCAGTCTATATGAAGAAACCCATTGGATATCAGTATCCTGTTTATCTTGATTATGTTTATCGCTTCCGAAAGGACATTCACGGTCTTAAGTAGGCCCCTTGGGCATAGTTCTAGTGTTTTAGCATTTACTTGATTCAGCTGGGTTTTCAGTGCAGCTCAAGCGACACTTCTTTATTTGTTTTTTCGAGAGGGTCATCATTATTGTATCTCCTTATGTATGTGGGGCGACATCATTCTTTACAGGTAATGACTCAATTCTTCTTCGCCAGTTCTTTGATCGGACACATCGAGAGTTTGTGATCAAGGATCTCGATTTTTATCTCCAACCTGATTTTTAGAGCAAAAACCCTAGTTTTTCCCTCTTTTTCATCTTTGTTCATATTAGCTAGTATGGTTAAATTGTTGTTGTTAATTAGTATGATTATGTGTAGCTAAACTATATCTTGGGAGCAATTGAT
>JAULKJ010320181.1:0-29408 GCA_032355405.1 Rubia balearica
CGATCTATTTTGGGAGTTCTTGTAGTTGATTTTATAGTGCTCCCGAAGAAAAATCCAATAGTACCACTATCAGAGGCTAGATCTTCTCGAATCATTCCCATAACTCGGTTCAAACTTCCTGATCACAATTCATCCGCTCCTTGTCTTCCTTCTTCAACCTTTTTATCTTCTACCACGTTTTGACTCGTGGCCTTCAATATTCTACCATCCTTGAGAATGGATTTCCCTAAAATACTCTGAAGTTCTTATGATAAATCTACAAATTAAGCTCACAAAAAGGAATATAGATGCTCGTAAGGACCAAAAATTCATTAGACTAAAATTAGGTTACAAAATCAAGGATTTAGATACAAAAATTGAAAATGGTTATCTAAACCCCTTATGATGTAGACCTACCTAAATCTAGCAATCTTCAAATAAAAAGATAACAAAAGAGATGTTAAATGCTTCGGAAAATACATGCATTTGACGTCTCATCAATAACCCCTCTTTTGTATAACCAAACCCCATTTCTCCACTTTCTCCACTCGGAGCCGGCGAAGTCACCTTCAATTAGTTTCCGGCTGGATTCTTGAAAGGTACTTCATGATTCCTTCATTTTGTTGTTGTGTACAAACTCTAACTTTCTATACATTGAAAGAAATTTGTGGGAAATAATATGTATTTGATGAAATGTCTGAATGAAGTTTTTTTAATGTTTAGGGTTGTTCATCGTGTAATGTTGAAGTGTGATATAGTTGAGCGTGTGATGTTGAAGGGTTTGTTCAAAAATGTGAGAGATATACATTATGTGTTTGATGTATGAGGTTTTCAATCCAAATTTTATGACATACAGGTCATTGTGTGATGTTGAAGTATGACATAGTTGATGGTGTGATGTTGAAGGGTATGTTCTAAAATTTATCTGATTTTGTACTACGTGTGTGATGTTTGAAGTGTTCAATCCAAAGTGTATAACATATTGGTTATTGTGTTATGGTGAAATGTGATATAGTTGAATGGTCATCAATTACATACTATTTTCTTTGGTTTGGTGCACAATTGTCATAAATTATAATTTTTATGTTTGTTATTCCTTATCCATTCCACTTTCGGTATTTTCATATGTAGATGGCTCCTAAAACAAGAGAGATGGCCGGAAAGAGGACAGGCTCGCCATCCAAAAAATAATGGAGTCAAATATGGCTCGGACTTCGGAAGCCAAACAAGAGGAGGTTCACCCGGTGGTCCTCAAGATTCAATTTAAGGAAGATATAGTAGGTGCAATTGGTGCTCCCGAAGAAGAAGCTCCCGAAGAGAATGAAGGCGATAGCGAGAACAATCCCATTCGCGATCCGAGCAATAATGACCATACCAAGGCAGGTGGTCATCAGGGGAAGGCGTTCAACAAGTTCAAGATTTCCAATTGGTGTAGGTAACGGGGGGAGGTTATGTGTCAGTCGGTAATGTTGGCTAAGGAAAGGGAGGAAGTTGCTGGTGAGAAGGCTTGTGTAAAAAATGGAGTGCTCGGACTGCATATTGCAACTACGCCTTTCAAAGGCCACTACAAGAAACAAGAACTTTTACCTCCGTTCTATTGGACCTTTTGCTTCAATTTTCAGCCCTAGAAGAACCGAGGAAAATACAGCCGAAGTAAAAGGTATTTTTTTACCTCGGTTTTTTACTGACGATGGTAGGTTTTGTGACCAACATTGGTCAAAGGCAGCCGGCCAACCATGGTAGGTCATACCCGTAACATCGCAAAAACTGAGGTCGGCATCTACATGAAAGCAACATCGGCTTAACCTGAAGGCATACGATGGGTTAGGAAAAGTTCTGACGTCATCCTAGTCGACGTCGTTCTAATGAAAAGCGATATAGTAGATCATGAACAATGACATCGGACGCTGACATGGAATGGTTATTAATACAACGTCATTTTCTCAGGTCAACGTCGCAAAAAAAACTTGGTTCATGCGATGTCGGTCTAGTGCTATTTTTGTAGTGAAATTGTGCGACATCATGGATGAATTGGTTAGGCATCGTTTCTGGTACAGTTCTATAATATTTAATATTTGACGGCACAACAAATCGTTGAATACTAGCAATCACAATTTATTTACAAAAACTGACATTGCTAATATATTAAAACAAAGATTGTTGTGAATAACTCTCATTATCTTATTACAGCAGATACACATGTAAAAATTGATGTACAAATAATAAAGCCGAGAGCATACGACATAAATCTTAACATGGAATGCAGGAAAGAAACGTTGCAAGGTGAAATACCAAAGTCGCAATGTCCGAATAATGAGGGATGACGCATATTCATATGTGTTCCAGTCAGTTCCTTCCAAATGTGATTTCGGTACCCATTCGGTCATATCTCGTACTTGATGATTCATTGACCGATATCGCACATTCAACCTGTGTTTATACTAAAATTTGATTATTTTCCACAATCAACCCTAATATCAACCTTTTTTCTCACTCCTTAAAAATATGGCATGATATTGAAAACACAATAAATATACACTATATAACATGTAACATAGTCAACATATTTAATGAAAATATTCAACCATTGTTCAATGGTAAAAAAACATGTAGAAGGTATATTCATAAAATTGCTAAATGAACATGGAATGGAGGGAAAAATACCCAATTAATTTGAATCCAGAGTTGCTTCATCCTAGCTTACTTGTTGATGTTTGGGAGAAAAGAGTAGATTGGGTTCTGGAGTAGTTGAACTGTTGTGAATGGAGAGGAAGGTGTGGAGTTGTGGTAGGAGGAAGTCATTTGTTGGAGATGAGAAATTAATGGCTCTTGTTGTTGAACATGATATAAATGATATGGGTAGGAGGTGGAATTCGTTCAAAATTTTGGCGGAAAATTTTGTTTCCCGTTGGAAATTTCAGTTCAACTGACTTTGATCTAATGTCGGTCAATGGTTCGGTATACCTCGTGCGACGTCGTTTATATGGGCCAAAGTATAATATTTGAAAATTATCGTACAAAACTAGCTTTTAAGATTGCAGGCCCTTCTGACGACCTGTTCATTCCAAACAGGAACAAAATACTCCTGTACGTGCGAATAACAAATTGTTATCTTTAATTTCAGATTTAGACTTCTCCCAATTCATTGTAGGTACTTGAGTGCAAAAATGAAAAAAATTCACCAGTAGCCCCAAACTCAATTACGATATCCCCAAAAATAACCCTGGTCACCCACAGCTTATACACGACGTCAGTGTTAGAGATACTGGTGTTATCCCCAAATAGACTTCAAGCAAATCTCCCCAAATTACCCTTGTATATATACTTATGAGTAATCATCTACAATATACCGTAGACCATGTACTAGCACTTTTTTAGAATATATGGACGGAATTACATTAGGTTTTATTTCATAAAGCACATGCCAAATAAAATTTCATTTGATTCTATTCAGTGGAAATTATCGTTATCATAACACTGATAGTAAGGGTTTGAAAACAAGCTCAGTAAAATGACGGACGATTACCCCGATTTACGCCTATGTTGGACAGTACACATATTCTCCGTTCGGGTGCGGCATTAAGTAGATAAGTGAGCATTTGAGTAAGTTGGAGAGTAATTTTCTTAAAGTTTCATCATACACTATCCGAGGATATTTTGGTCCCGTTCCATTGACTAGAGCATGACAAAATTGGAAATTCATTCCCGTGACTTGGTGAATTATATAAGGGTATCCCAAGTTTTCCATTGCAACTTCTCCCACTTTGTTGGAGGGACATATGGGAAAAAATTGAAAAGTAAACTGGCAAGCCCAAATAGGATTCCAATCTTCGTTCAAGGTATCTTTGCTAAATAATAATCCTCGATAGTGATAATGAAACTTCCATGATCTCAAAGTGACTTCCACAAAATCTTCCGATTAGCCCTTGCATGCTAGTTCGTAATCATATACTATATTATTAACTCTAGGCCCTGTATTAGAACTTTAGTGAAATCGATAGTTGGATTTTTCTTATCTTCTAAATTATTTTTAAAAAACTAGAATGTGTCATTTCGTCTGATTTTGGTGAGGTGGAATTTATCTTCCAAATTGACAACACTCACAGTCAAGGTATTAATAGAATATTAATCAAAATGAGGGAAGAATATGCATAAGCCGTAACATCATGAATATGACAATGCGATTTAGATTATTGCATATACCAATTTTACATTTTTCCTGCCCCACTATCTTGGAGGGACCTAATTTTAAAAACATAAAAGTTCATCGGTTGTGTTTAAATTTATTTTGATCGAACCGAACGTTAGTGAAGTTCCTTGACATTAACAATATCAATTACTAATGTATAATTAACTTTTTACCATTTTTAACGTCATTTATGTGTGTTTTGGTTAGACGTAGGCCTAATTGAAATGCCAGTGACCTGAATTGTTGTGGCCCAATATATCCATGACCAATGTCGGTAGTATGTCAGTCAAATTTCATAAAACCCGACTTACATCCGATGTCGATTACGCAATTTGTTTGAAAAGGCCCATTTGATACGCCAGTGGGCTGAAATGGTTAGGCCCACAGTTAGACAAGTCGACGTCGCAATACCGTCGGTATTGTATCGATCTTGTTGACTTGCATTCGACGTCGCTTAGGTGGAAGAATACACAAATCCCGTACTCACTATATATATGGAGCCCACCTCATACATTACTTGAAACGTTCAACTTTCCCTTGAATTCCAACAGTCCTCCTGCCAAACCTCTCAAAGGTATGGTTTATACATTTGGTTATTTCACTTTTTAAAAATTTACTATTGAAATTGTTATATATATGGTGAGTGAATGTGTTATTTTCTTCATGTAAGATGTTTCTATGGATTAGGGTTCATCGATTAGGTTTTGAGGTGTTAGAATGTTGATTAGTTTGTGGCCAAATTGGTTTTGGTTTAGGTGCTCTCTGTTTGCTTGTTTGCTACTATTGTTGGAGTCTCCCCATTTCATGAATGCGACATAGCTTGTACATCATTTCTACTTCGGTTAGAGCAACCAATGTGCAATGTGGCTTGTTCATAATTTATGTAGTTCATCTCACATATGATGTCGCACACTGGTCGGTTAACCATTCAATTTTACCTAACCATGTTCGACATCAGTAACTCATAATTTCTGCAGTTGACCTAGCATATGACATCACAAACTTATCGGTTAACCATTCAGTTTTACCGAACCATATGCGACGTTGCTTATTCATAATTTCTGCAGTTTACCTAGCATACGATGCCGATCACTAATCAGTTAACCATTCATTTTTACCGAACCATTGCAACTTTGCTTTGACATGTTGCACTCATATATTAATTGAATAACATATTACATTAATTTAATTTTAACGAAACATTAAAATATGAAGTTTAGTAATAATGTTTAGCAATGCCAGTTCACGCTGTGACCCCATTGTGGTGAGTGATTTAATTTTTTATATTTAAATTGCATTTTCTAGCTAGCTTGTATTACCAATATTAAAATTTAACTTATAAATATTTCCTTGATTAGCAAATCCATAGCGATTCGGATGACGAATGTCCTTGAGCTACATCTGGCAACATCGTTACTCATTTCATCCACACCCTGGCGCAAATGAACTTTGGGGAAGTTCCCATCATGGTAAGTAATCTCTGTCACACATTAATTTTATTTGAAAAAATCTCTTCCTATACTTTAATTTCATATTAACTGAACATGAGTTTTTGTTTAAAATTTAGTATTCCCTAGCCAGAATTTTTAGCTGCTACCACCGTGGAAGTTGCCTGCCATGCTCAGGTGCAATAGAAGAGAGTACCACATCCATTCCTCAGGGAACAGGATGTTGAAGACTCGGACACCGATGGGTTTTGAGCATTTTCTGATTACTGAGAAACTCAGTAAAGGGGACACGCTCTACTTCGAGCTGATCAATCATTCCGGCCCTATAGTTTTTAATGTTGAACTTCTTCCATATTGATGTATAGTATTTGGAACAAAATTATTATTTATATAATTTGATATTTAATATTTAATTTATAATTTTCATATTAGCTATGTTTTTTTACTGTTATTCAATCCTTAATATTTAACCAGACACACGGACAAATTTTAAAATGAAGTATCAGTAACAAAACTAAAAAAATTAGGGGGTATTGTGCAAATTTGGGTTGCAATATTTGTTTTTAAGTACTCTCGAAGAGTTGGCGGGCTGCTTTGTGGGCCAAAATTGTTAGGCCCACCAAAGTCAGCGATGTCGCTCAGTAGTCGACACCATGTCGCCTGATTCAACTTTGCTGCGACGTCGCATATATCAAGGCGGACAAACAATTGTTCAAAATAACATCGTTTCGAAACGGGTATAAATATGGGGATCCGGAAAATCAGTTCAACCATCTATTCATTATTTTCTCGTGAATTCCAACAGTCTCCAGCTTCCTCCTCATCTTCTCTACTCGGGAAAAAGGTTTATTGTTCCCTATCTCCTAACACCTAACCTTTTGAATTCTTACTTTACAATGTCAAATCTGTGATTTGTGAATGTGTTTTGATTTTTTAGCTATCTAGTTTTGCTTCAGATTTTTGCAAGCGTGAACTTTCATTGAGTTGAAATTTAGGTACAATGTTTTGGTTTGTTGCAAAATGGTTTTTGTTTAATATGATATTGATTATGCTTCATTTTTCGGTTATATGTGTTTTATCCCTAGCAACCTCTGATATATACGACTTCGTTAATCTGTCTACCACAACTCGGTTTATGAGATTATAGCGCGATGTCGCATATTCTTATCTCCAGTAGCTTATTTTTAAGTTTGTGACGTTGCACTATTATCGGGTGACCTTCGGCTTGAACGAAATGTTAACGACGTCGTATTATGACATCCAATTCTACAATTGTTATGCATATGTGACTTCAGTTTTGTTTCGATCCTTTCTTCGGCTTAACCGGCCACTATGTGAAGTCACATGTACATGTCGACCAGCCCACTAGTTTGAGCCGACATGCACCTGCGATGACATTTCCGACGTCGCACCTTGCACTCTATAGGGTTGTTCACACTTAACATTTGCGCTTTTGAAGCAGGACTGATGGCTGGCAAACGATCATCTAATTCATCCTTTTTCAGGTCTTCTATCAACGTACATACATATTTACTAGTTAACACATCTTCACACTTTATATATAAAAACTAATTTCTTCTTGGTTTTCATACAGTTCACTGCACAACGTCAGAACCCAGAGCCTATTTCGTTCAACATCGACCATCATACGATGGCTCTCAAGCAACAAAATTTTGGGGAAAACCCTACTTTGGTAAAACTTTTTAAATCAATTTTAATTGTTAACAATTGAATATATATATATATATATATATTTATATATGTGCATATTTTTAAATATTACTATTTTTTATTCAATTATCTCAATACATCTCATGTGAGATTGTACCACTCTTTTCGAGGTAGGATCAAGGCCCTTTCCCCAAAGGGTTTTAGCGAGTTCCTTAGGGGAAACAACCTACACATCAGGGACACCTTGTTCTTCGAGGTGCTACAGGTTGGGGATTAATCTTTTTTAAGGTAAAAACTATCCGTGATGATTGAGTTTATTGTATTTTCACTTATGTTGGAACTTAGACAACTCTTATCTGAATTTATGTAAAACTTGTATGGATATTTTCATGACTATTGTTTTCAAATTATTTAACTGTGTTACTTGAAAATTATATAATTATCTGTGCAATTTGATTTGTGCATAATTTTATAAAACAATTTTATAATCCTACAATTAAAAACCATTGAACAAAGGGTGTAATGGACATTTAGAAAAGTTAATTCCGATTTCTATTGTGTTGTAGCACAGTGATTGCTAACTACTGTAATGCCTAATTGTCCTGTCACCTACCTCTAAATTAATCGTGATGATGGGATATAGGGTGGAGAGAGATTCCAAAACAAGGAGAAGCGCACAACCACCATTGGGAGGTCATTGTCGTACCTCTCAAAAATACAATTTATAAGCCCTAAATGCTTACTAAATTCAATTAAGTAGATAGTGGCAAATCGGGGTCGTCCATGAAGAAGAGAGATTTTCCTAAGCGTTCATTCATGTAAGGGTGGATATAAGCCTAGATATAGATATATAAAAGCAAGTAAAGAGGGGGTTTTTGGTTGGTTTTTCCTAAGTTATGAAAGTAAAGACAAGATAACAAGCAAGGTTAAGTAACTATGCTAATCATGCAACAAACTAATGAAAAGAGATAAAAACTACAAAAGACAAAGCCTTGGGGAAATTTATTTCCACTTTTGAGCCTCTTATCTATCCTTGAATATACAACTTATTCACTACTTTAACAACTTATTGTGAAGATAAATATTCAATCCTTCTTTTATAGTAGTTTACAAGAGTGAATTCGACATCTCTTGCTAAACCTCACTAATGACCCCTTTAGTCGTTCAACGCCTAAAAGTATCCTATTAATGGCATTGAGTACAAAGAATCAACAGGTTTGGTAACACTTATAAACACTACACCGTGTCAAAGCATTAAATCAACTCATGCATTTACACAAGATTAGTCAACAACGTTCAACATTCATAGAACTCTCCTATTTGCTACCTTAAACAAACATGACAAAAAGTTCAACATTATCTCATTCATCTAGCAATTATCACAGCATCAACCCAATTAGAAGCTCTAACTTATGCTCTTGGATTCCATATCAAAAGAGGGGAAACTTTGCTACTTTTTACCAACCCTAACAAGCAATTCATATTATCAAACTTCCAACAACATTAATCATATCAAAGACCAACATTCAAAGCTCCATAAATGCACAATAAAGAAAGTAATAGATAGATAGAAATGATTCTCAATCAGTTGCTCCCAAGTAGCAAACTAGCCTTGATAATGAAAACTCATAACAAGTCTACAAGAATTCATGGAAGAAATGAAAAAACTAAGAGAGGTAAAGAAAAACTAGGGTTTTGAGGCCCCAAATTGGGCTTAGAGAGCTAAGGAATGAGTGGATGAAGTGCTATTTATAGTACAAGAAAAAAAGGAGTAAAAAGCAAGTTGCAGGGCAATTTTTGCGATCCGCGATGCCTTCCTCGCGACTCGCGATGCTATAGTGTCAAAAAATCAGCTTCCAGAAAATTCTTGTTTGTGACTCACGACACAAATTTGTGAGTCGCGATAGAATTAAGTCCAATTTTGTTTTGCTTCCTTCGTGTGAATCGTTGATCCGTTTTGGGAGTTCTTGTAGTCCTTTTATGGTAATCGAGAAGATGAATCTAATGGTACCACCCTTGGAGGCTGGTTCTTCTCGGATTCTTCTCAGAACTCTTCTTGAAATCTTACATCATTTTTCACCCTCTACATTGCTCTCCTTCTTCACTTTATTTTCTACCACTTTGTAAGTGGCCTTCCTTCCTCTACCATTCTTGTGAATGGTCTTCTTGAATATTCTACCATCCATGCGAATGGCCTTCAATAAAACACTCTAAAGTGCATAAGAGCAATCTACAAATTAATCTCACAAAAATGAATCTAGATGCTAGTGAGGACCAAAAATCCATTAGACTAAAAATAGGGTACAAAATGAAGGATTTTGATATGAAAACCAAAAATGGCCATCTAACCCCTTATGATGTAAACCTACCTAAATCTAACAATCTTCCAACAAAAAGATAACAAAAGAGATGTTAAATACTTCGGAAAAATACATACATTTGGCGTCTCATCAACCATCTTCTATTCTCATTTTTTTCTAACACCCTCAAATTAATTACTCTAACGTATCTTTTACATACCTATGACTTCAATAGTCAATCGGACCACATGTCGGTGCAAACGAGGTTTAATACGAAATCAGGACACCTATTAAAACAACATGTGTGACGTCGCACATGACTCGGTAACATTATTTACTTTATTTTTTTAACTTTTTTACTTCAGTTCACATAAAAACCAAGGTAAAAAACAATTATTTACCTCATTTTTTTATAACCGAGGTAAATAATATCTTTTACTTTGAAAAAAATAAACCGAGGTAAAAGTACTTCTTACCCCGGTTATCTAGTATTAACAAAAAATCGAGGTAAAAGGGGCAAAGTAATAGGTCATTTTTCTTGTAGTGGGTGGGTCAGATTTAGTATATGGATACACTGGCCTAACATCCCCCGCTAGATGTGAAGGAGAAGTCGTGGAGAGACATAAAGGTAAAAAACAATTTCGTAAAACATAGTATATAAATACCTAATTGTTACTATTAAATAATAGATTCATGCTCCTAACCTAAAATGTTGTGTAATCTTCCGTCGCAAGCAAGTTTCAAGTTTGAAACGAAATTGACTGAAGACCAATCGAAGAGGTTGAGGAAGAATGTGGTAGGAAACGCAGGCAATCCACATCGGAACTGGAAGTTCAGGGTGGTGAACAAGTACATATGTTTTGCCGAGCAGAAAATTTCCAAAATACATGTCTTGGGAAAAGTATAGGTGGATGGATGAGGAGGAGCGGAAGCAGTTCGAGGAACACAGAAGGACTGAGGACATGGTGGTAAGTAAAGTTCTTACATGATATCATAAATAATATTTCAATAATTATCAACTAATTCATTTTGTTGATAACTAATTATTTTTTTCCAATATTTTTTTATAAAAAAGGAAGAAAGAAAGCATGTAAGCAATCTAAGGAAAATAAGTACACTCACCACACTGGACCAAAGGGGAACAGAGCTACAAGGGAGAAGCTGATAGAAGCTAAAAGAAAACGAGAGGGAGAAGTTAATAGACCAGGGATACACTGAAGAAGAGATCGAGGAGGAGATCAATTCCGAGAATTTCAAGCCAAACAGATTGCTAGTCTAGTTGGAGTCGAAAAAGTGAAAAAACAAGGAGTATACAACCCTGGAAGTCAAGTCCATAGCGGAGGACATCGTAAGTATCTAGTTTATTCATAGTTTATTATCTAAGTAAACTGTTATTTTCACTATTGGCACAATAATATGAACTGCGGTTGAGGATGAACGAGGAAAGGGAAAGGGAACCCACCCTGAAGTTGGGTCCGGGCGAAGACATTTTGTTAAGAGCCACCGGGAAGAGGGACCACTCGGGTCGATACAGAGGTATACAATCCCGACTACCAACAGCTGTTGCTTTCCCAGGTATAGCAAGAAGCAAGTGCAGCATCTACGACAATACGAGCTTTGTTTTCTGTTTAGTTGTAAAGTCCCCGTTCTAATATTTTAGGCTTATTTTGTCACTTATTTCAATTTTTTATGTAGGTTTCTACTAAGTAATATTGTGCTTATTTATGGTATTTGTTAATTATGTATTAGAATCATGGTTTATTGTGTGTTTGATTTGATGTTTTGATTTTAGGGTTTCTATTGTTGATTGTGCAAATATTTGGATATTACTCTATCTTTGTGATTTCGGTGAATTTTTCTTACTGATTTAATGTTATACTGGTTTCATATGATGTTATTTTAGCATTATTGTTCGGATTTTGTGTTGTAATTTTTTTAATTTGTGTGATATACCAGGGTTTTGTTAGATTTTGAACTCAGTTTGGGTTGATTTTGCTATTTGTAGATGTCTAAGAAGATTGTTGTCAGTGATTCCCACGATGATGTTGTTTTGGACTTTGTAAAATCCTATGTTGAGTTCGTTGAAGGTAGTCGTGCTATTGTGAATAAAGCTTTGAAGAAAAGAGGATCTTTTGCGAACGCACCCTAATGAGTCAAGTACTTAGGTAGTAGTTAAGTTATTCCAAACAATCCTGTTTTATTTTCTTACTTTGCCGACACATTGCTATAATTTTTAAACTTAAACAATACAAAATTTTAAAAATAATGTAAAATGTTAATATTATTATATTCTTCTTCTTTAGTACGTTAACTAAAGACATGTATTCAACAAATAAATTAGAAAACTAAAGGAAATATATAGATATCGAGTTATAATAAGAAATGATAGAGAGAAAAATGAGAAGTAAAATTCGCATATTAAACTTGATCATTTAATCCATTAAGAAATAGTAATTAAATTTTTGATTAAATAGCTACATAACAAATTATATTGAAAATTTTATAATTATTATGACATTATTTATAAAATATATAAAATCTTGTGACGTAGTATTTACAACTGAAATTATTATATCGATAAATATTTAACTCTTACCAATTATGAAAACTAAATAATAATAATAAATAAAACGAAAACAATATTTAAAATTATTAAAAATTTAAGGTGCGGTCAAGATTAATTACTCTACGTACCAAAAAAAATGACACGTATTGTATGTGTATTCCATTCTCAAAACAAAGGAACAAGCTTATAGGTCCCATTCTTAAGTCATATGTTGAACCAGCAATTATGCCTTTGACATAATTCCTTCTTTATGAAAGAAGGAAGTTTCTTCATCATTTAAACAAAAATGGTGCAATGCCTTATAAGGTGGTTCCTCTGTTATGTTCTTCAGATTAAATTTTGAAGAAACCAATCTCAGTTGTAAATTGGATGCAAAGATTTAGATGTTAGAATAAAAACAACGAAGTTGCGATGAATTCAAATGGTTCTACCTTTTATTCAGATGAGTTTTTCATGCCCCATCACGACTTGAAATAGACGAATCTGTTTGACTAGATTGGCCACTATTGGAGTTTTGGTATGCTAGCATAACCATATGGTTCATGATATGAGCTCACAATTGAACATCTGAATTGGTGTGGCTGATGAGAATGGATTCTTGATCCTGATAACCTTCTGGCATTACTTGATGATTGAAAAGGGTTATGCCCTGTATGTTAGTCATATTTGCCATATTATGCACTTGACTGCAACTTGGTATTAACCTCGTATCACTGTGTGGTAAGATTTATATGGCTTATTTGTTTATGTGTTCATAAAAAATCCACTTGGTAAAGACTGGCGATGGAACCTCACAAACAAGGAGTTTACCCTAGTCTAATGAACCCTAACATGTGTGGCTGAGCAGATAGAGTGAGGACTCGTGCTTGATGCAGTTATTTCTTTTAGGATAGGATCTTTGCCAAACTTCTGAATATAGATCCCAATTTCGAACCTTTTACCTATATGTATATTTAAATCATGTAAAATACTTATTATAAAACTTTCAGTGTATTAATAAGTCAGTTTTTGGATTCTAAAATCGCTTCTGCAATAGCTTTATTGCTCGTATTTTCATCTAAGTAATTCGACATGTTGGCTACTTAGTAACATGCTCAGGTCCGACCCGATACTTGCATTGAATAAGTTGGTCGGAGTTAGTGGTTGTTACATCTTCTCAAGGTATTTCTGTGTTTGTTCTGTTTATGGCACGATTATATTATTTTATTTCCATATTTTAATGTATGTTGTGGCTGTTCAGGTTTACATTGATGTTGTACTTATTTGGCATAATGTTTTATAGGTTTGTGTTGATGTTTCATTTTTGTTGTGTACATGTTGATCAATTATTGTGTCTTTCTAGTGTGATGTTCTTTGATTTTGTGTGGTGTTTTTGTTCTGTTTTTTTCCTTGTACTGTGATTTAGGTCATGTTTTCTATCTTTTCATTCATTTTATTTGCCATTATCTTGTTTGCAGGTTTATTGATGTTTTTAGTTTATTGTATAATGTTTTAAATTTTGGTTTTGAAGTTTTATCTGTAGTTTGATATGATTTTATGTTGGATGTTGTGCTTACATTTTAGAGGTGTATCTCATGGATTGTTGCTTTGTTGGTTGTTTGAATAATTTCTAGTTTTTGTGTATGTTGTGTCTGGTCAGGTTTATGCTTCAATTTTAGGTGCGATGCTTATGTTTGGGTTCAGTTTTTACATATGCTGTGATTTTACAGTTGTATTTGTTATGATGATTCAGATATTCTGTTTATGTAGTTCTTGGATATTACTTTGCATTTATTGGTTTTTTATTGTTTCGTTGTATTTTTTGGTTTCAGTGTGATGCTATCGATGTTTTACAATTTGTGTTTTAGAAGCATTTAGTTTTTGCTATATGTTTTTCTATCGTTGATGTTTCAGTATTTTAAATTGACGTTATTTCATTTAAGGTTGATATCTTTAATTGTTTTAATATTTAGGTGTTTATAGTTATCATGTTTTCCTTTTGCCATAGTAATTGATATTGCATTATATTTTCTTGAAATTTTAATAATAATATTTCATTTTTCAAACGCAACCCTTGTTGGTGGTGGTACTATGAGACAATCACAACGACTGAGGTAAGATCAGAATGCTAATTTGATTTTTGATTTTTTTTTCTCCCCTTCTATTCATTTATGTGTATGTAGGATATTAATACCTCTTATTTTTTTTTGATATTTCTTTTGGTTTTAGGACCCTCTTTTGCAAAAAGGAGACAGAAGGAGATAGCCAAGCGAAACCTTGATTTGGTGGACGAAGATGAATCTGCAGTTGCAGCTGGTGTTTGTAACTTGAAAAAGTCCTTAACAGAATCAAATGATGGTAGAAAAGTTGGAACTAAAGTTGCTCATCCTGAGAGTGAACCTTCAAGGAGGATGCTGAATAAGAAAAAGCCTATGAGGCGGAGGCCGATTGCTGCTAAGGGTGTTAGTGGCAAAGTTATTGATTATTTAGCCTTTTAATGTTATATTTTTTATTTTTTATGCAATATGATTTGATGTTCATTTTTTGTAGTTGCTGGTGATGATAAGGGAAAAACTCATGTTATCAAGAAAGATGCTACTATGATTAAGCAATCTGAAATGGCCATGTCGAAAAGTTCTTCTGTTGCTGGTAATTTTTTAGCTTTACTCTTAAAATTTCATATATTTTTTAGAATATTTTTTTCATATTTTGATATAATCTTATTACATGCTAATTTGATTTCGTGTTTTGTAGGTGATGATAATAGGAAGAGCATCCATGTGGTGAAGAGAGGTGCTGTGATTTTCTCATGGTTTTTGGTTTCCATCATTTAGTATTTCATGATGTGATATTTTAATTTATGGTTTGATGTTTTAATATAGGTGATGTAGCAACAAGAAATTTACAGATAAAAAAATTAAAACCTACTATAGTTGAGAATGAAACTGCTAGGATTGCTGATATGGATAACATCAGTTCAAGTAGAATTTGATTTCTCCTTTTTGTTTAAGTTTTTATAGCTTTGTTGTGTAATTGTGATTCTTTGACTTGTTTACATTATGATATGATATTTTATTTTTTGTAGATAATAAGGTGTTTAGTTCTGTTCATGGAACCCAAACAGTTAAAATGACAATGAAGATTCTTTGAAGAATGAATTTGGTGAATTTGAGACCGTTATGGATTTGGATAGCTGTTCAGATGAGAAGTCTGGAAGTGATGAAGAAGAAGATGACGATGGAAGCTTTGAAGCCGAAGAAACAAAATATGGACCTAAAGTTATGGGAAACGGGGAGGAAGTTGCCAAAGCTTCCGATGAAGATGTTGATATAAGTGGTTATGTTTCTAATTCAAATCCAGAAGTGGTGGTTGTCAAGAACTCGATGAACAGGTTTATAAATGGATCTTCATCAAGAGAGGTTGGAAAGGGAAAACAGTTGTGTCTTCTTATGCCAATGATGATGATGACTCAAGGTGCATTGATGTTTTAAATATTTCATATGATGTTTCTTTATTTAGTTGTCAATAATATTATTTGGTGTGTTTGTGGTTTTTTAAACTTTTAGATATTGATATTCTTAGTACTGTATGTGATGTTTTATGAACTATCCTTTTATTTTCAGGGTTGAGAAGAAATTCACTACCAAGTTTAGCCTTGGGAAGATTCATAAGTTGAAGTGTATTTTGATTGTAAAACTGATGAACATTGTGCGTGAGAGTGGGTTTGATGGCCTATTGAAACTTAACTTCATACTCCTTCCCAAAAATATCAATTCTTACCTTATTGTCAATTTTAATCCTAGCATTCATGTTCAAACAATTTGGTTTGTTAGGTATTTTGTAACACGTGATGATGTTCATAATGTTTTAGGACTGTCTATCACTTATAAGGAGGTGGTTAGGGTTAGTAACTACGGTAAGGGGAATAGCAAGGATAGAGATGAAGAACAAGTGGAAGATAAAGTTTGGAGTTGATAGCTTTGGAAATATCTCTTATGATATGTTGTTTGAGGAGATAATAATATTAGGTGATAGTTGTGAAGATTTAAAAACCTATTTGTGATGTATGTTGTGTGTACTTCTTGAGTCCTACAACTAGGTCCTTTGTTGATTATAACTTGGTTGGGATTTTGGAGGATGTAGGGGAGATTAAGAAATTGGATTGGTGTGGGTATGTGTTGAGAAAACTGCGTGAGGCGGTGGGATTTTAGAGGATGTAGTGAATGCTTGTGTAGTTGTGCTTTTAATGTGTTACTTGTAGAGGTATGCTTTCCAAGGAAAACCAGACCGCTCCATTGTTCCTCTTGTTTAGCACTGGGACACCAAGATCTTGATTAACAGGTGCAAGAAGATTGTTGAGACTGTTTATGAATCATGTCTTATAACTAAGGAATCATTTCCTTTGACATGTATGGGTAAGTATGTGGCCTTTGGTGCTACTACAATGTTGAGGAAGGGAATCCGTGCAAATGTTGATGAAGCTTGTTCAAGTTCACAGTATGTGACTTTTCCGATTCCAGAAGACTTGCCCACTAAAGTTAAAATTAAGAACGAATGAGGCTCTGTAAGTATTCTTCTTTTTCAGTTGTGTTGTTTTAGATAACGTTTTTATGCTTATGGTTTCTTAGATATTTCGTGTTTAAGCTTTAAATGTTGTTATTTGTGTTGGTGTCATGTTTCTATTTCAGTGCTTGATGTTGGTGGTGTGTTCATGTGTTAAGTATGTAAGTCATGTTCAGTTTTGTTTGTTAAATATTTTAATGTTTTTTTTGTTGTTTTTAATTTTGATATTGATGCTTTGAATATTTATTGATGTGTCTTAATGCAGGTATCAATGATGTTATTTGTGCTATTGTGATGTTTTACTTTCAGGGAGTGATGTTTTCATTACTATACATGATGTTTTATGCTTCTAAAAATAATATATTTTTTTTGTTAGTTTTTCCTTTTTTTTTATTTCTGTTAGTACTTTGCTTGTCAAGCTTTCCACATATTCAAGAGGAACATTAACATTGTCACCAGGGCCTTGATGTTCGAGTTGGACAAAGGCTACCACTTGATTCTCAACCTACTCCTTCTATCAGTTCACATGAATATTTTTCTAATCCAGAGCTCTACGATGTCATTGAGATAATACAAAATTCCAAGAAAAACCATGCTCAAGATGGTGTTTCCTTGAATAGAGGACCGAAGCCGACCTTTAATCTTAGCGTTGATGGAGTAGGAGAGCATCTTCTTGAAAACCAGCAGGAGAAGGCAAGTTGGGGAAAAAAACAGAAACGAAAGGACACAAGTCTGGAGAAAAAAATAGAGTTGATTGTTTGGAATATACTATTTGGCATTGATGCTTTAGATTGTTAGTTGATTTACTAGTGCCGATGCACTGGATTATTAGTTGATGTTTCAGATGTTTCAAGTTGACTTTGGATTTTTCAGTTTCTATGTTAGGGATTTGTTAGGACTTTTGAATCCTTTTGTGATGAATGATGTTTAATGGTTTGATAGTTATGGTGATCGACGCTCTACTCTGGCTACCTCTCTTCCCTTCCTGGTGTCTCGTCCCTGATCCTTCCCACTACTTGATCCCCGATACGAGCTTTGTTGTAAGCTCTAGCATCTTTAGCGAACGCGACCAGCTCTCCTGATTTCAAACCTCATCTATGGCCTTTTTCAAGTGGAAGTAATCATTTGTGCCGTGGTCGTGGTCCTTATAAAGCTCATACACATTGACAAACCCGGCATGAGGGTCTTGAACCCTCATGCCAGCATCGACAATCCTAAGTTCACATTCATTAAAAAAAGAATGATTTTCTTTGAAATAATAAATAATTCACAATAATAATACTATCACCATCAATACTTTCTGGATTACCCCTTCATCAACAACACATTCCTTTGAGGACCGCCTCATCATCAACCTGTTAGGGATCACCTCATCATCAACACTATCACTATCATTCACATCATTACCAACAACACTAGGAATGACAAGGGAAGATGACGACTCATGAATCTCAACTACCATGCTTTTGAAATATAAAAAAAAATAAAAATGGATAATATACCTTATGCACTATATATCCTCCTTGAGAATTTGGCTCACTTCTGAAGCTCCTAAAGAAAGCGACGGGCACTAGGTAAGCTTACCAACATATGCCCACTTATATAGAGAAAACAAACCAAAAAGTTACCTTTTTAGGAACACACCTCCTCAAGGAACTCAATAACTTGTGTCAATTGAAAATTGGAGCCGTCAGTTTTTCATTTTGGAATCCACACCAAGTAATGATTATTATGCATGGAGTCTAATTTATATTTTAAATTCTCCATTATTTTTGGGACACTACTAACCACTTCCCGAATATTAAGGAATACTTATTGGCCAACATTATTTTTTTTAGTATCCACTAACAATCCTTACGACTTTATGCATTCTTACCCATAAAACCAGTTTCAACTTCGCGTTCACCATTCTGTTTCTAACAATTCAAAATGATGAATATCACTCGCTCGCCCAATTTCACTTCGTCATCAAATACTTTGATGTCAATAGATACCATCTGCTTCGATAACAATGACCCCATGGCTAGGGTGGATTATGGTATATACATAACTCACCCAATCCTAGCTAAGCAAAGACAAGCATCAAAATAATAACTTCGTCGTAATAGACCAGTCTACTAAACGCACATACCGCTTTGTCTCAAGGTAACTAATCCTAGAATTAGCGGAAAGGCGCTACTAACCATAATATCATTTGCTAGGCCACAATCTAGGAGAGAGGAGCACAATACGCAGACCAAAATCACACGATCGGTACACTATAAATAAAGATGAAGAATAGTAAACTAGGTAAGTTAATTTTAACTAGAAGAAACTCATACCAAAGGAAATCCTAACTTGGGCATCGGAACTTTCTCCCCAGGGACAACCCCTGGGAACTTTTGTAGGTACTTGAAGAGGCTGGACTCACCGTAACTAGTTCCAGGAACTATCGCCACTCGGAAAGAATCCCTCGCATCAATATGAGATTAATCTAATTAAGTTAATGAAAAAGAGTTCTTCCTACTTTTAACAGCTTCCAAATTAATTTTAAAAGGAATGGATAGGTCAATTGCCTTATCAAGCTGTAGTACTCTAGAACTCCAGCTTTATGACTCATCAGAATATGTTTATTTTGAGTCCCTAAGTAGCATAAATCAGTTTGAAACTTGTGACCTATTCCTGAGAGAGGGAGATTCAACACAGTTAGTATCATTTTTTCTATGGAAGAGGGGATCAGAGTGTTACCTGAAATGTCATCTTTGGCACATTATGCATATTTGGAGAATGTGGCTTCACTGGAAATAGAGTATCGGTCTCTTTTCCTTTTTCCCTTTTCGAATGTACAATATGGTAGATGTCAACAAAATCAATGAGGGGGAAGTGTGGCTTGGTGATATTTCTTGCACTGTGTGAGGATTTTGGGTGGATTCAATAGTAGTAGATTGCTGGTACCTAGTACTATCAGGTGTAGGACTATTAGGCTTATATGGATTTCCTCAAAGGGGGTGCTCTGAGCGGCAATATGGTGAGTACTCCCTCGGCTCTTGTAAAATGGTACAATATTTTAGAAAAGTAGAATGAGTGGTAGAGATTTTATTAGAAGAGAGAAATGTAAATTCAGTGGATGAAAAACAATCTAGTACTTGCCAAAATAGGAAGAAGCTAACATTTAAAAAAATCATCCTAGAAAAGAAAAGAGAGCCAATATTAGATGACCGGAGGGAGTATTTCGATTGTAAATGTTTTTGTTTTGAGTCCCAAATTCTTGCTTTTTTAAACAAGTTTGATGCCAGAAGTGGAAACTGGGACAGTCTGTGGAACTAGCTTCCAGGTACCCTCTAGCATCCTTATATGTTCTCTATATTTGGGTTGAGTTTTTGGCATCCAGTTATGGTTTACAATTCTACATTTTGCAATCTCGTGTCCTATCTTCTTGCAGTGTGTAGTAAAATTCCAGATTATACTTTTTACTTGCAACTGTAGAAACTAACCTTATTAAGGCATGAAGTTGGCTCTGTAAATAAATCCCAACGCATATCTTCAAGACTGATGGTCTAGCTAGCAGTTTCGTTGCACTATCCATCTTTATGAAAACACCAATTTGATTATGAATACCCTCGATTGACTAAACATTGTAGTAATAAAACGAGACACTTCTGATGGTTGATTATGTCCCAACCATTGTGCTATCAAGAAGTAGAAGTTGGAAGAGCTGATGATTTATCAAGATCAAGATCATACACTTTACTAAATTTGCTGTTGATTTTGGGATTTTTTCTTCTTTGGTTCCTTTCACATAACACACACATGATAACATGTGGTTCTGATGCTTGATTTGTTCAAATTTATGAAATGGAGTTTGCTTAATTGAGGTTGTAACTTGTAAGAAAGTTTTTTTGTGGTACTTCCACATATTCTAAATAGCCCCGTTGCAAGTGCCGGATCTTGCCTCTTGCATTCATTGATGTGTAATTAACATATAATTAAGACAACGTTTTGTTAGAATATATAATTGTTGCAGACTTTTATTCTTGTTTTTCTGATGTTTGTAAGGCTAGAAAGTGTGGTGTGTTCAATTCTGTGCAATTTTGAGAAAGATGAACTAAGCATGTAAAGGAGGATGGGTAAGTCAAGTTCAATATCTGAGCTAAACAGAGGTTTTATGTGTCAGATGTCAGATAATCTTTTCGTTACTGCTTGGCTGTTTGTAGTTTGCAACATTTGTGATGCACCTCGAAACCGACTAAATTGCACTGCAAGTCCCTTGATCATGGTCTGCAAAGAAACAAGCCCCACAGTGTTCCAAGGAAAAACTCTCTGATATTTAAGTCAGTCAACCATATGAATTCCGTATAAAGAGAATGAGTACTAAGTTGTAGACATACCTTGTATTTATACCTGAATAGTTCTAGTAGTATTTCCATTTAACTCTAACTCTTAAGTATCTATAAATGCGGCCATTATGTTTGACCGTTTCCTTCGTGCTTGTTGGGCTAAAATAGGTCCAAGAATTTATTTGGACCTATTAGGTTAAACCATCATCAAAAACCCCCCAAAAAACTAAAGATATTTTTGAGGTCTTGAAGCATTCCTGAGAACTTGCCGGTGGTAACCAAAGGTTCGAGTCTTGGGGTGCTCGAGCTATCATTCTTGAGATTACTTGATTTGAGCCTCGATATGATATCTTGAAGTCACTTAGTCATAACAACTATTTTTGAGCCTCAAAATGATTTTTAGTTTTCTTATCAAGACTTTTTTCATAATTTGTAGGGCGCACGTTTTGCTCAGTTTCAGGAATAGGCACGAAGATGACAGTTTTATTTACGGAAGATATGAAAAGTTTCTCACACCTTTTTAACTTTTCCATTTTTTGAGATAAGCATTAACTAATCATTTTTTCAGCCTTCATAACTGTCTTTTTGCTTAAGTTCCCCTCATTTTACTTGCAGGTTATTTGAAGAGGATATTTGCAACACACAAATTTGTCACAACCATCTCCACCATTTTACTTCTCCTTAGAAAGTAATTTATGGCATCCTTTCCACCTTCCTTTTATCCCCATTTTTATCTATAATGCCTACTGGTACTTCTACTCCAAGTAAGAAATCTGACGAGAGGGGGTTTCCCGATGAGATTCGGCTAGAAGAAAAGGAAGTTGATTCGCCAGAAATAGCCAAGGTAGCGAGAGTGAAGGGGGGATTCCGATAGGATTCCCGAACTTGAAGTCGACGAAAAAAGCCACACTGACCGTCATCTCGATGGATTTTTAATCAGTGACATGCCCCCTGGACAAATCCCTTTGGCTTGGCTTTCCGGTATTAAGATCGCCCACAACAAGGAGTGTAGAGCTTCAAATCCCTATGGAAGAAGGAGAAGTTTCATCACAAATCTCTTCAAAGAAGAAAAAGGGGGTCTAAAACGCCATCCTCCAGGCAAGTTTGCTCTGGTAGACGAGGAAAAAAATGCTTCCTGGAACAAAAGATACGAGGTCATCGAGCCTCCCGCTAATGAGGATGAGCTCGCTCATAAAAAAGTACATCCCCACAAACTCAAGTTATTGAGGGTGTGTCTGGGAACGAGGATCCCGTTGCCATAATTTTGTCCACTATTCCCCAAGGTCATATCATCCCCCTAGATATTGAGTTGCGGCCCTTAAGAGCATAAGAATCTCTTATAGATCCACCAACAGGGAGGTTGGCCATTTATGTCAAGCATATTATATTTGGGTTTTGCTTCCTCTTTACTTATTCTCGAAGCTGCTCAAAGAGTTCAAAGTTTACCCAACACAAGTTCATCCCAATGTGATGGTCATTATCATGATGTTCTTGACGAGATGCAACGAGCTTGAGATTAAACCTAAGTATAGGTTGCTTTCTCGCTGTATAGCGTGACATTTAACAAGAATAAGAAATATACTATTATTACCTTCGCCAATAAATGGGTGAAACCGAAATATTTTTACCACCCCTTCTAATTCATCGGGGTGGAAAGATAAGAACAAAATATTTACCATCAACTGGAGCTAGAGGTATAAAGTCCTTAGTTGGAATCAGAACGTGATACTGTGATACTCAAGTCCTCAAAATGGAAAAAGTTCATTTGTGATGTGGATCTCCAGAATGCCAAGAGTCTCCTTTGAGTCACACTCATCTATTATACCATTTTTCTCAATAAACCCTCGATTGGTGGTTTTATTTGGTCACCTGAGATCTACAATAAATTCATCTTTCAAAAGTTTGAGCGAAAAAAGCAAGAAAATGCACAATGCTTTGCTATCGAATGTAGCTCTAAAGGAAGCAAGAAGAAAAAATAAGTGGTCGAGGGGGAATTTATCTCCTTACCGTACCCAACAAATCTTCCTCGAGAACTCCCTCTCAAGATTAATTCACAAAAATATAAACCTTCGAAAGTCCTCAAAGGTGTTCTATTAATAGAATTTTCTTACTTTACATGTCTTTTTTTGTTCTTAACCCTTAAGCTTTCTGAATTATCAGTGGGTCTAGGTGAAGACTTGAAGAAAGGTGGCTGATAGGAAAAAATCAATCCCAGCAATCCTTCCCTAGTTGGGTTAAATTCCCTCTCACGAGACAGAGACACGTAGGCAACCAAAGATAAATTTAAAAGGAAAGAACCGGAGGGACTGTCCTCGAACAATTTATCTAAGAATGGGAAGGGTGATCAAGAAACTCCCCAGACTCCTAGTGTTCCTCAATTAGCCTCGATCGCTCTTGTCTCAGACAAGACAACCTTGGGTGACTTAATCAATTTTCCTGAGGTTTGTTTAAATCCTTGAAACCTTTATTTCATATCCAATTTCTTGTCTCTCATTCCTTATTTCTCTTTTTCATAAAAGGTATCTCAATCTCTATCCTTATTCTTAGCGGTATTGAGGGCCAAACAAGGGGAGACCTATAGTAATGAGATATGAAGTATTTGTGAGAAGAAACCAAAAAAGGAGCTTCGAGCTGACTCAGGTAAATGAAGAGCTCCAAAAGACTCATGAAAATGATGAGGAGCTAATCCGTTTAAGGAGAGAGCTCAAGGAAGAAAAAGAAAGTATTGGGATCCTGGAAGCTAAACATAGAAAATTTGTACTCCAGCAAGAAAACATGGAGAAGGCTCGAGGTCCCGAATTCCCAGACCTCCTTGTTCGAGGCTTTCAAGGACAAACTGATGAAGACTCAAGAGTTTACAACTTTTTTTCGATCTTCTTAATTATCAATTACAAGAAATGTAGCGTGGAGCATACAAGCTTCATTCATTCAACTAATCATAGCACTTGGCATACAAGCTTCATTCAATCAGTCGCAGCGCTTTGTGTATGAATTTGAGATATAAATTGAAATAAATTCGGTGCGGGGCATGTAAATTTTATTCCCTTCGTTTTAACCCACGACGTACAAATATGAGATATCAATTACAAGAAATGCAGCGCGGCGATTACATATTTCATTCTATTAGTTGCAGTGCACAGCGTACGAATATGAGATAACAACGACAAGAAATGTAGCGCAGGGAGTATAAGACTTCAACAAATAAGAGAATGTTTTCAATGGGTTGCATAGGACATAGCTATTCTTCGGAAACTATTTTTCAAACTCTCGAGTCTCTGGCCAGTTCGCCTAGAGCTGATGACACCTGCGAAGGTTGACAATATTCCATCGCCTTAGAACCTTACCACCATCAATAGTTTCAACAGTGTAACTGTCTCCCGGGTATGCTTCCACAACCCTATAGGGTCCTTCCTGAATGCAGCTAACTTTCTCTCTGGCTCCCGCCTACTTTTCTCATTTTTCATCATGACTAAATCCACAGAAGCAAATAGGACCTTTCGAACCCTCTGGTCATAATACCTCTTAACTTTTTCTTCCACTTTTTCCTCGTTTAAGGATTCCATTTATCGCTTTCCTTCCACCAATTCGAGATCTATACGATGTTTTCTTCATTCATTTCTTCTTCCGTGAGGGACATCACCCTTGGGATTGTTACCCTACTTTCTGCCAGGATCACAGCCTCCGAACCACATACCAATCTATACGGTGTTTCCCCCGTAGAAAAAGATTGAGCAATCCAATATGCCCATAAGACACTAGGTAGCTCGAGTATCCAATTTCCTTCATCCCCGTCAAATCTAGCTCGTATTCCATTAATAATGGTTCAATTAGTATCTTCGACCTGGCCATTTTCTTGGCAATGGTAAACTTCCATCACCTTCTGTAGAATCTTGTACTCCTTGCACCATCCTTTAAATGGATCGTGGGCAAACTTCGTCCCATTATCAGTTATGATTGTTCTTGGAATACCAAAGCGAAATATTATGCTCTTCCAAAAGAATGCAATTACTGACTTCCCCTTTATATTTGTTGATGGCTCTACTTCAACCCACTTTGTAAAGTATTCAATGGCAACAATAAGATATCTGAACCGTCCTGGAGCCTCCAGGTCCCACAAGTCAATTCCTCACTTATCAAATGGCCACGAACTATGAATATTCATCATTTCTTCTGGAGAGATATGGGTGATTGGTGCATGCTTCTAACATTGATGACAGGTCGGGATGTACCTATTGGCATCATAGAACATCATAGGCCAATAATACCCTGCTCTGATGAGCCTTCTCACCACCAATCAAACCTCCTGATGGCTTTTGCATATTCCTTCATGAACCTCTCTAATTAGGAAAACAGCCTTGTAAGGAGTGACACATAGAAGAAGTGGTTGAAGGTGGCCTCATCGGTATAAAACTTCATCATGTATCACATATTTTGGAGCTTTCAGCCTTATCTCTCTTGCTTCTACTGCCCCTTTTGGTAGAATTCCATCTCGAAGGTACCTGGCGATAGGTGTCATCCAAGACTCTCCTTTCTCAACGACCATAACTTCCTGTTTCTCAAAATTCTATCTATTCAATGTCTACATTAGCAGCTGCTTTTAGGATTGAGTACTGAAATCTGATGAAGCCAATATACTCAAGGCATACGCTTTATAGTTATCCTCTTGCAGCACCTTTGTCAAAGTATAAGTTCGAAAGCCCTTTAACAAAGGCTTTAGTACCACTTCCAAATATCACTGGAGACTGTGTTCTCGAGCCTCATACTCCCCTTTGACTTCGTGAACCACAATTTACGAGTCATTGAATATTTCTAAGCTATCAACTTTAAGCTCCTTAGCAAGACGAAGTCATGTAATCAAGGCCTCCTATTCAGATTCATTGTTGGTGGATTTGAACTCGAATTGAAGTGTGTAAGGATAATCTTTGTCCTCAATACTGGTGAGAAACGCTCCTAATCCATTTCCGCCTGAATGAGAAGAATAATCAATATGTAACTTCCAAACTTTGTTGTTCTAAACTCCTCCTCCCACTCAATAGGCTTCGTAGTTTCCAATATAAAATTTGCAAAGGTTTATCCCTTGATCGATGTTCTCGATTGAAATTGAATGTCATCCTCTCCTAGTTCAGTGGCCTATTTCATCATCCTCCTTGAACTTTCATCCTTTTAGTTTTCGAGTATTCCCCTTTGTTCTCCTCGTGGCTTATCATAAGTTAGCTCTCATGAGCATTCCATGTTTATCGATTATAGTTTCCATTATAAGGATTTTTTATACCTTGACCCTTTCACTGGCAAGATCTATGTCACCCGTTATGATCACGTTTGACAAGAGTTATTTTCCTTTTGCCTCTGGTAAAACTTCGGCGACTGGAGCCCCTATGTTAACCTTGGACGTTTTTGCATTTCTGGATATTGATAGCAGTTCTGATCCCTATTGTCGGAGCTTGATACGACCATATCTGCAACATGATTTATCTGCATTATGAACCCTGAGCATTTGGTTCCTCTTAAGTCAGCTCCACTCAGGTCACCACGGCCAGTCCGACCACCTCGGCCCTATCCTCTCTGGCTACCTTGGTTGATTTCTCACCAGCACCCTCTGCAGCTTCTTCTCTTCCGACGTATTCTCCTCGGTCTCGTACTCATCAGATGTTCACCAGGTTGACCACAGGAGCCTTTCAACGTTGAGATTACTCAGATATTGTTGCTTATGGACTTGTTGCTGCCCTGCTTGCTCAGTCGGAACCCACTAACTAACGTACAGCTCTCAAGGATCTTTCTTGGGTTGCTGCCATGGATTATGAGATTGTGGCTCTCAGAGGTCAACATACTTGGGATCTAGTTCCACGACCTTCGGATGTTAATGTTGTTGGTTCCAAGTGGGTTTATCGGCTGAAGTTTTACCTATATGGTACCATGGATGCCCATAAATTCCTGCTAGTTGAACAAGGGTTTTCTTATATTCCAGGCTTTGACTTTGACCACACCTTCAGTCCTGTGGTCAAAGCCTCCACGGCCTGGACAGTTCTTCCAATTGCCACGATGCGCTCATGGCCTCTTCATCGGTTAAACATCAAGAATGCCTTTCTTAATGGCATTCTCGACACTTCAGTCTATATGGGACAGCCTGTTAGCTATAAGGACTCACTCCATCCAGATTATGTTTGTCGCTTGCGAAAGGTCATTTATGGTCTCAAGCGGGCCCCTTGAGCTTGGTTTCAGAGATCCAGCACATATTTATCTCAGCTTGGGTTTCAGTGTAGTATTACAGATACTTCTCTGTTTGTTCTCTCTCGAGGATCGTCATTGTTGTACCTTCGGGTTTATATCAATGACATCATCCTTACCAGTAATGACTCGGCAGTTTATTGATCGGACGCATCAGGAGTTTGCTACTAAGGATCTAGGATTCTTTCATTACTTCCTTGGCTTGGAAGTAGTACCTACCTCTTCAACTATATTTCTTGGTTAAGCAAAGTATGCTAGGGATATTCTCATTTGTGTTGGGATGTCTAATGCTTCTTCGATGACTGCTCCATTTGTACCTGGCTCACAGTTACACAACTCCTCTAGTCTGGCATTTTGGGATCCAACTTTGTACCGTTCTTTAGTGGGCGCCCTCAAATACCTGACCATCACTCGTCCTGATCTGGATTTTTTGGTTAACCCGCTAGTCAGTTTCTGCAGGATCCATAGGATGACCATTTTGTTGCAGTCACTCGGATTCTTCGGTATGTTTAAGGAACACTTCATTTCGACCTTACTTTTCACTCCTCCAGTACTCCGAACATTTTGGGATACTCTGATGCTTACTGAGCCCTTTATTTGGAGACTCACGGGACTACATATGGTTATGCTGTGTTTCTTGGTGGAAACTTGGTTTCTTGGAGTGCCAAGAAAGAGCCTACCATCTCTTCTTCTAGCACTGAGTCTCAGTATCGGGCTCTCGCCAACACTGCTTCTGAGGTCGTCTGGCTGGCTCATCTACTTTGAGATCTTCGTGTTCCGCTATCTGGTTCTCCGATGCTCTTATGTGAGAACAGAAACATTATTTCCTTGGCACAGAATCTCGTTGCCAATAAGAGAGTGAAGCACATCAACATCGATTATCATTTTGTCTAGGATTGTTCACTTTTGGAAAGCTCTGTGTTGCCCATGTCTCCACTCCCCTTCAGATTGTTGACATCTTCACCAAAGGACTTTCTTGCCCTTTGTTCAAGTTCTTCAGATCCAAGCTTTATGTTACTGAGCATCCGATGCTTCACTTGAGGGGGGTGTTAGAGTAAATCCGGTTTCAGATTAGATTTTATTGATTCTAGATAGACATGTTGACTAGGCTAGAGTTATACTAGCACTAACTTTCCTTACTGTACACTATTTATTTCTATCAGAAATACACACATTCATTATGGGAAAATACATTCTGTCATGGTTCGTCCATGTCCACCATTAATAACCATCAAATCAAAAACCCTAGATAAATAGTAGCTACGGGAAATCAGTCAAATCGATAACCATAGGCCTAGTTGTGGCCAACCAACACAATTTCCGCCACGAAACCAATAAAAATAAGGGCTTCTACAATCGTCAAGAAAAGGGTGAAAATCACCGCAAAAATCTCTGGGAGGATGGCTGAAAGTATTGAAGATTGAAGGATGAGGCGGATGATGAAAAGCAAAAACACTAATAACAATAACCGCCTTGAATCTGTTTGGTTTAAAAGTGGTTCTTGTAGTGACCTCCTATAATAGGTTAGCGTAAAGACGGTTCCGAAAAAGGTGTCTTTAATTGAACTATAACTACCTTTAATGTTGGAGGCTGATTAGAGAAAGGTTCGGAACCTCTAATAGAAAGTGATTCCTCATAAATAACATGGAACCGCCCTCTAACGATGTATTTAATAGGGTATTATCTATTAGTGTATATGCATCAATGACCACGAAATCAAAGTCTATTGTCACCCCCTTATCTCTATTAGCTATCTGCATCGATATATTGATAATTTCCCAAACTAAATACAATTTTACCCGTAAAATCAAGCAGTGGTGAGGTAGAATTTTTCAGATTATTGTGACCTATATATAGCTGGTCAAAGAAGTTTGTAAACATTACCTCGACACCATTTCCATCATCAATGAACACTCTCTTCACCAACGAGTTTCCAATGACATTCGAGAACATTGTGGAATGAACATGTAGAGTTTGATTCAGAACCGTATCTGCCTCTGAAAATGTTATTGTCTCTTTCTTTCGAAACCTCTTAGGTCACAGCTCCCTAGTAGGAACATGGCGAGAATCGGTCTTCAAAACTGTATTCAAATACCTCTCCCCCACAATTCCTTTAATAACATTAATCACCCTATGGATCACCGGGTGATCCCCATTTTTATTGTCTTGATT
>JAULKJ010320182.1:0-10513 GCA_032355405.1 Rubia balearica
GTGATAAAAGCACAAAGTTGCTCTTAACTCTCTTTAGAGAATTTCAAGGCAAATTGCCACACATAGAGCACAAAAGTATACAAAAGTGAATCTAAAATATCATAATATAACCGTATAAAATGGACACATCAAGTTGTCATTGCCATATCATCTAACTCCAATTCTAAGATCGCATTTGACTGCTAGAAATTGAATACTTTTTCATGTATGCCCGTCGCGAAGCAGAGTTGATTTGCTAAAGAGCAGATATAATAATATATAACATTAAATCAGCTCTATTTTATTAAAAAAGACTTCTAATAAATTACATCATTAATTAATATATTTTATTCATTTAACACGACAATATATTTTGACAAAATGTAAAAACTGTAAGTTGGAATTTTTATAAAAGGTTAAAACTGAAATTTCAATAATAAATTAACTAAATATAATTAATTAAACAATGTCATGCGTATTCTAATGTGATGGGTTGATGAGTGAATAAAATAATTTAAAACTTCTAATTATTTCATTTCAATTTTTAAATTTTCAACTTATATTATTTATGTAACAATTCCGACTTATAATATTTTACACTTAAATAAAATATTTGAGCTATTTAATATATATTTATTGTATATGTACTTCATTTAAATTTGTATACAAAATTTCATTAAAAAGACAAAATTTAGTTCGCTGACTTAACTCAATCAATCAAGCACGACAAAATTCAACTCATGGGCCAAACACGATAGGACACGGATTGCACGCATAGACCTAAGACCAACTTTTATTTTAACAACACGACATGAATAATGATAGACACAAATACGACAATAAACTTATATATAGACACAAATGCACAGTTCAAACACGTCATGAACACGGTATGCAACAAAGGCTCTGTCCAGTTCAATTTATATCAGCTACTTTCATCTCATACCATCTCCAAAAATCTCATATCATCTCCAATAATCTCCAAACTACTTTCCGCTCTTTTTAATTTTTTCCAATTCTAATTGTTATGAAATTTATTTTAAATATTAATATTTTATTAAATGTTTTTAAATATTAATCTAATATATTAAATATTAATATCAATATTTTAGTAAATTTTTATTTAAAAAATAATATTAAGTGAAATTTTATTTTAAATATTAATATTAAGTGAAATTTTATTTTAAATATTAATATTTTATTAAATGTTTATTTTAAATATTAATATTTTATTAAATGTTTATTTTAAATATTAATATTTTTGTAAAGGCAAAGTATTAGGAAAGACCGTATTTCCATAGGTTTATGAAAAGAAGGACTTTAATTAAAATAATAAAAGGTCAAAGGTTTTAGTTGCAAGATTAAAATTTTATTCTGCAACGTGTAATAGTTATAAAGTTTATAACCCGATTCTTGCAATCAAAAAAATTTATCTTCAGTTCAACTAATTTGCACTTTAAACCTTGGCTTTTCATTACTTATGAAAAGACTATTTTTCAAGAGACGGACTCTTAAGCAAAATGTTTATTTTTAAAAATATTAAAATATAAATATTTTAGTAAATGTTTTTTAAAATTTTTATTTCAAATATTTATGAATATTTATTTTAAATATTACATATTAACATTTTAGTAAATATTTATTTTAAATATATAATTTTAATATTAATATTAGTAAATACAAATTTTAAGTATTCATTTGAAATATATTTTTTAATATTAATATACTAGTAAAATTTTATTTTAAATATATTTTTATATATTAATATTTTAAATGTATTTTTAAACTAATATTTTAAATATTAAAAATCAATATTTTAGTAAATTTATTTTAATTATTTATATCAAATATTAAATATTAATATTTTAGGAATTTTTTATTCTAAATATTTATTTTAGATTTTAATATATCAAATATTAAATATTTATTTTTGGTAAATATTTATGGCAAAATCTTGGAAAATTGCCTTTCCATAAATTTATGGAAAGACGGGGTTTAATTAGAATAATAAAAGGTAAAAGGCCTTAGTTGTAATATTAAAATTTTATTATGCAACGTGTAGTTGTTATAATGTTTATAACCCGATTCATGCAACCCAAAAATTTTATCTTTATTTATTCTAATTTACACTTTAAACCTTGGTATTTCCATGACTTATGGAAAGACCGCATTTCAAGAGACGGACTCATTAAATAAATACTTGTCCAAAAATAATTGTGCCAATTTCTATGGGACGGAGGGAAGATAATATAAAAAATATTTTCAAAATTTCAAAATTTAGTACTCCATATGCAATTTCTATGTAATTTAACAAATGCAGTGTATAAGGTAAAAATAATAAGTGGTTTGTCCATAAACTTATGGACAAGTTTTTTGTCAGGTGACTCACTCATAAGTACAAGTCTACCAAATAGAGACTATATTTATTTAAGTTCAGTACATTTTATTATATTTATTTAAATTAAGTTTAGTTCAATTCATTTTACTGTATTTTTTTTAATTTGGTTCAGTATTTAAATTCAATTTAATTTATGGCAAAGTTTTGGGAAAGACCGTATTTTCATAGGGTTATGGAAAGACGGGGTTTAATTGAAATAATAAAAGGTAAAGGGTCTTAGTTGCAATATTAAAATTTTATTGTGCAACGTGTAGTAGTTATAAAGTTTATAACCCAACTCATGCAACTCAAAATTTTTATTTTGATTTCTTCTAATTTACACTTTAAAACCTTGGTATTTTCATGACTTATGGAAACATCGTCTTTCAAGAGACGGACTCTTAATTTATTATATTTATTTAAATTAGTCTAGTTTATTATATTTATTTAAATTCATTTCAGGTTCAATCATCTCCAATAATCTACAACCATCTTCATAATCCCATCCCATCCCATCCCATCTTCAATAATCTACAACCATCTTCATAATCTCATACTATCCCATCCCATCTTCAACCATCACATACCATCTCATACAATCTCCAACCATCTCATATCATCTCATAATATCTCCAACCATCTCATATCATCTCATAATTGGAGTATACGTATTACAATTTCAAACCACATTTGGTGAATCCCCATCCGTGATCCGGCCACCTCCCCGTTTCCTCCTTATTTTATATTGATACTAATTGGATAGACACTAATCTTTGTCTTGTCCTCATGCTTTGGTCCTGTCATCCTTATTGTTATTATATTATTATTTACAAATAACATTGGCGTAGGACCCATGAGTGCGATCCCAGTATATTTTTTTGACAATACCCAATTTTTATAAGTGTGTTGCTAAATTACGCTATATATTTTATTTGTTTATGCCATAATACGTATATGTGTGTAATGTTAATTTTAAAATTTAAAAAATAAAATAAAAACAAACCTCCACCTTCTGGTGCCACCGCCCTTCCTCTGCAGGCACCATCACCAGCGCGACCACCCACCAGCCTCCCCAGCCCACTCCCACCTCCCATCTTGAAAACACAGATCCCCGTCGGCGACAATCGCTGCCATATCCGAAAACGTCACACCCTCACCCCAACCTTTTTTCTTCCGCCTCATTTTTTCGGCAAAGAAACTCTCTAGCGAAGAACCAAGGCTGGGAAAAGAAGAATCGAGGCTGGGAGGGGAAAAAGAACCTGGGAGGTAGGGGAAATGAGACCGGGACGGTGGGGAAAACGAGAGCCAGGGGTGGAAACGAGAGCTGGGGAGCGAGATCCCTACGGGAGAAAGCGAGATCCCGGCGGAGCGAGAACCGGGCGAGAGGAGACAAGAGCTGGTGGAGCGAGAACCGGGGAGCTAGAGACAGGCGAGGGAACGAGAACCGGGTCACTGACATCGCTGGCCGGGAAACGAGATCTCCGTCGCTCAAACCCCGCCCTTCGTCCTACCGTTCTCTAGTTGCCCTGGCTTCCTGAATCGTCGCTCGGCCATCTACATACCTCGACGTCCCACCATATCAATGCTCTCCTTCCTTTTGTCGTCGTCCCGCACCACCATCTTCAATCGATCGATCAAATCCGTTCCCAGTGTCCAACACCACTAGCGACAGGTCGCCGACTAAAACTTGCAATTGGTTTTAGAAACGAGCCCAGATCCCTCTGCTCAATTTTTGGTTCACCGTCGGAAAATTCAGCGCCAATTCAGCTGAATTAGGGCAAAAATTCCGGCGGAATGAAGTTAGGGGTTTACCAGAAAATTCTGAAAATAAATTCTAAAATAAAAGCTTTATTTTATTTTTTAGTTTAATTTAAAATACACATTGTATTTAGAGGTATAAATACAAGGAGTATTTAGTAAAATATAGGGCTTGAAATAGCGATGTGCGTTGAAATTCTACTTTTATCTTCTATTTTCTTTCTTCTATTTCCTCCATTTCTGCATCACAGATTTTATTTTGAGAAAAGTGTCTTTATAACCCTACCTACTTCTTGTAATTGCTAATATAACCTTCCAGTGTTTGAAAATGCTAATATAACCTTTCAGTTTTTGAAAGTGCTAATATAACCCTACCTAGTAGACATTAGTGCAAAACTATCCATTCCGATCAATTTTAGTTGGAATTTAGTGAAATTACTATTTTACCCCTCTAAAATTATAAAAAAAATTGGAAAAAATTATGAAATGAAATTGATGCCCAATTTTCTCCATTTCCTCTCTTTTCTCCTCTTTCTTCTGCCAACCATAGTTTTCTCCATTTCCCCTTCTTCTCCCCTTTCTTCTCCATCGACTTCATCAACATTGGATCATGAGATGAAACTTGCCGGATTTCGTGAACTTTCCATCCTGGGTCCCGAGTGCCACCAGTTTATCGCGGGGACGTTAGTAGTGCGCTTCACCAGTACCTCTGAGACGTAGTAGACGTGGTTACGCGGTGAGAACCCGCCTCTTCTTCATCCGACCCACATTTCATCGTCTAGAGTGACTCCCGGGCGACATCCACTGGAAAGTTCATCACTTCCATGGCTCCTAACATCGAGAATTCCCCCTGGCCGTAAGCCAGTGCCGCTTCCTTGGCAGTATCGAGCATCCCTAGCCAGACCCGGATCCCGTTTCAGGTCTAATCGTAAATCTCAGCGGCGTATTTTGCCCACGGCTGCCACCGTACTCCTCTTAAACTTATCTGCTTCTTCAGCTCCTTCTTCACCTCAGAAGTGGAAGTCATCTTGTCCTCCTTCACCACACCGCCGCTCACCTCGACAGTGGTGGTGTTGTTTACCGCTTCCATTTCTTGGGTTTTATCGGGGAGAGTGAAGCAAAGTGGATTTGGAAACTGTCCCAAGACGAGGAGAACGATGATTGTGGGGATCCAAAGGACGATTCTGATGCGTAATCATTCATTGGTTTTAGGCTCGCAGTTTAAAGGCTTTGGGGTTGAAGATGGGGATTAATAGGTGGTAGCAGAGGGTGTGGGGTGGTTCTACGGCGGTGTGGTGGTGGCGGTGGTAGGTAGGGTGGTGGTGGCGGTAAGCTGGTGGTGGTGATAATGGCTCGAGGGCAAATTTGTCCACACACTTATAGTTTTAAGTAAAGGGCATTTTATTCCTTTCATATGTTGTCAATGCCGGACAACGCCGGAAATAGTGTATTAGGGTTATAATGGCACATATGTCTACTAGTTAGGGTTGTTTTTGCACTAAAAATTATCTGAGGGTTACATTGATATTTACTCAAGAATGTAGGGTTATATTGGTATATATCCCTTTTATTTTTTCATCTGCTCCTTAAAAGTTTCATTTCTTATTTATTGTGAAAATTAAAACTCAAATTTGAGCCAGTCATTCTAATTTCACACATTTTATAAAATATCAAAATACATAAATGCACGTGCAAAAATTTATACTTCTTATATTGATACGGAAAGATTATAAGAAGTCGTTATTGAGCCTTACTGAGGTTCTCTTGGAAACAGGCTTAATCTGTTTCTTTTATCCTCGAGGTTATTTAATGTTTTTAAAAAGTCTATTATAGTAGAAAATTTTCTTGTTAGATTGTCTAACGATTATAACAATTACAGAATATTTCGTTCCAATAAATTTTAGGGTAAGATTTTAATTATTGATATTTTGAGAGATTTATTAAAATATATTTAAAATTATAAAAAGATGACGCAAAATGGGTTCAGATGAAATTCGAGCGCGACTCAAACCTGAATTACTAGGCAACAAGTCGGGCTTCGGTGAGCATTTGGGTGAAAGTTCAGGTCTGGGCATGATACGGCCCATGCATAATTGGGCCACTTTAAATAGCATGTTTGAATAGCCAATTTGAGCATGAAATATGGGAATCCAATCCACAATGGTCTTAATAAAAAGGATAAAATGCATTTTAACCTTATCAAATTTTGAAAGTGTCAATATGACCTTGTAAAATATGAAAGTATTAAACTAACCCTAAGATTTTGAGCAACTGTGCGGATATACCCAAATTGTACTATTCTGCGCATTGACTGAAGAAGTTCAGTCGTTGACCTTACCCCTGAAATGATAAAAAAATACCCCCAGACTTAAACCTTAAAATTTCATGACCATTCTACCCGTAGGCTTAAAACTGCACTATTTTCTCCCCCTTCAGCTACCGTGCCATCACCTCATTGTCTTCGCTCCACTGCACTGCCTCCCGGAACCACCCCCTCACCTAGCACTACCATATTTGCTTAGAACCACCACCTCTGCCTTAAACCCTAACAGCGCCGTCAACCTTCATTGCCTAGAACCAACAACTCCGCCCATCATCCTAGTTTCACCACCCACCTCCGTCCAGTACCCAAGCCCTGTAGCCCAACCCTGTTTCCCACCCTCGCCCAACCACAATAACATTCGGCCACCGCAGGCGACGAAAACAAAACTCCAACACACAGTAACTTTAGATGCCTACCTCTCGATGCCCACCACAGCAACACCCGATGCACCACCACTACGATGCCCACCTCTTTCCTAAACCCTAACCCCACCACAACAACATTTTGGTTGTCGCAGGTGGCGTCAACAAAACTCCAAAGCACCATCACAACAACATTCAATTCACCACCGCTCTGATGCCCACCTTTGCCCTAAACCCTGGCCCAACCACAACAACACCACACACCACTACAACATCCAGCCGCCGAAAGTGATGGAAACAAAACTTCGACGCGGTGGATGAGAAGCAAACCTGAAATGAGGTGGATGAGAAGAAAATCGGGAAAGTGGAAAAGAGAGAGGGAAAGAGAAAGATACGGAGGGTATTTGTTTCTTTTCTTATTTATTTATTTTTTGATTTGGGTATAATGGTCAGTTGATGGAATTCCATCCAATTTCAGGTTAACAGAGTTAGATTGGAACATTTATAAAAAAAACTTAGCATTAGATTGACACTTTCAAATTTTACAAGGTTATATTGGTATTTTCGACCAAAACATAAGTTTAAAAACACACTTCATCCAAATAAAAATTAGGGGTGGGTGGAAATGGAACATATACCGTTGGATCTTTAGTCGATTAACATAACCATAAATTACATACATCACAATGAATTTTTTAAAAAATTATAATAATGTTAGATTAACTATATTCTATAAAAATAACTTATAGATAAAAATGAATCAAATAAATCATTCATTAATATATTTAGGCATTAAGTACGACAATATATTTTGATAAAATATAATGAATCATAGGTTGGATTTTTATAAAATTTGTAAAGTTGAAAGTAAACATAAAGTTAATTTAATTTAATTAATTGAACAAATGTAATGATTACTTCAATAGGATGTATTGATGAATAAAATAACTTTACACTTCTAATTGTTAAATTTCTAACTTAAAATTTTAAACTTACATTATTTATACAACAATTCCAACTTACATTATTTTATAATAAAATACAATATTTTAAATTACATAATATTTGATTTGATTTTATATTTATTTTATATGTACTTAATTTAAATTTGTATTCAAAGTTTTTTTAAAACAAAGGACTAAATATGGTTCACCAACTTAACCCAATCAATCAAGAGTGAAACGATTCAACATGTGGGTCAAACACGCCGCAACACGAAAGGCATGAAGCACGTGGACAACCAATTTTTATTTTTACAGCACAACACGAAGCACAGTGAGCAAGAGCAGGACAGTGTGTCTTAAATATATTCAACACGAATGTACGACACGAGCACGACACGAATAATTGATACGAAAACAACTCTAATATTTTGTTTCTATTTATTGCAATAAATGAAAAAATAATAATATAATCATCTCATTAGTTACATCAATTATAAAATGACTTCATTAACCGAAAGACGATCTAAAGAGAGACTTTGTGATCATAGTAACAAAGAGATTTTTATTGATTCCCCAATTCAACATCGAACCTATAAAATACATATCGACCATTTAAAGAGAAAACATCAAGCTAATCATAGGCAAATCTACATGTTTAAGCTATCACTTGAAAACAGGTCCATAGGCACTGGTAGGACAGTACCAGTGCAAACATACCGGTGCTAAAAATCACATTAGCACCGGGGAAATCACGAAATTTTTTATTATCGGTGCCTATGAAAACATATGCACTCGTAGGATTCCTACTGGTGCAGTGTACCGATGTCTAAGTGAGAATAAGGATGAAAATGAAAATATTCAGCATCGTTAAGGGCCATACTGGTGCAAGAACTAAAATCACATGCAAAGAGTATAGTTCCAGGAATGCTAATGTTTTTAGTATCGGTGCTGATGCAAAAACATGCAGGAAAGGTATTTTATAGCACCAGTTCGATATTTTATGACTAGCACCGGTATTGTTATCGTTGCCTTTGTATACATATGCACCGATAGCAAACCTACATGTGCATGAAACTGGTGCCTAAGTTAGAATAAGGATGAAAATGAAAATATTTAGCATCGTTAAGGGTCGAACTGATGCATTGTGCCTGTGTTAGAGCCGAAATTACGTGGGAAAAATATAAATCCAGCACCGAAAATGTTTTTGTTACCGGTGCTAATGTGAAAAACACACCGGAAATGGTATGACCCAGCACCGGTTATAAATTTTATGGCTAGCACCGATAAGAGTTCTGGTTCTAGCTAGCTTATACCGGTGGTGTTGTGCATTAAATGCACACTTATCGCCTTTTCAAACGGGTAAAAAGTGCAAAGATGGTGTATTTTGGATTCATTAATAGCAATTTTTTATGAAGAAGACATTGAATGCTCATCAATGAACTCCCTTAAAGATACCATTTTTTTTATTTACCATTTATGGTGGAACATGTGTGGAATGGTTTGTTGTCATATATTTTTTGCATGTTTGATCATTGTAATGTTGATTCACACTCTTCATGAAATTGATTTGTTAGCTAGTATTGTTGATGTATTGAATAGATTTTTCATGTATGTGATATGATAGGGTGTGGTACGAATGTAGTATTGTGATGTTGCATGTTGTAACTTGGATAAATTTATTTTTAGAGTAAAAGAGTATATTTTCGTGGAAGTTTAATTCTTGCACATTGATTAAATTGTAGAGATGTACCGTAACATCGAGTGGCGTAAGCATGTGTATGACAACGCTAGTTTGGTGAGCGATGTATTTATTGCTTTTGTTAGGGATTTTATGGAGCATGCATTTAGTTGTAAGAAGCGCATTTTATATCCTTGTTGTGATTGTAATAATCGTAAGCGTACTAACGATCGGGACTTGTTGCAACTCCAGTTGTACAAGAGAAGGTTTGCAAAGTATTATTTGGTTTTAACCTTTCACGGTGAGAAACCATCGCCGGAGGTGATTGTGGGTAGCAAGGGAGAATGTTTTGGGGATGTCAGTTTGGATGACATATGTGAGGAGATGGTGGATAAATTTAGGGGGGGAGCATCTGTCAATTTTTTTGGATGAGAAGGATACACCGTTGTTTCCCTGTTGTAAGAAGAAAGACACTGTAATGTCATGTTTGATGGAGTTGTTTAACATGAATGGTGTTGGTTCATGGAGCGATACTAGCATGGATAAGCTGCTCAAGGTTTTGAATGAGAAGCTCCCCTCCGGAAATGGTTCACCGGACAACCTTCCTGATACGAAGAGAATGGTATGACTAGATCATAGATAGGTACTGTGGGTTGAAGGGGTGCCACATGTTGTGATGGGGCGGTTACTGGCTCTGAAGACCTCATAGCTATCCCCCTATCCGAGGCTGAGGGATTCGAGGTGGGTAGGTTGTCCGAAGTCGCGAACTGAACACCTGCCGCTTTTAAGGCCTGCATGATGGCTGACATTGGTGGCATGGGAGCACCTAATGGTGTGCGCATCCGCGTCGCTTCCTGTGTGTCCCTGGCGTCAACCTCGATTATCCCTCGAGGTAGCCTGGTATCTAGGACAGGCTCCTCATCCTCAGAAGGATCGATGCTGGTAAAGTGGCCATCTTCAAGGTGACCGTATTCAAGGCCCGAGGCCGTGAAATCTGTGCCAACAGTGGTCCTTCCCTGGATGGTGACGGAAGGTGGTAGGCTCCTAGCTTCCGCTTGACGTGAGGTCCCAGCGCCAGCACTATTCATTGGG